>OY776279.1:26587181-26740829 GCA_963675445.1 Linnaemya vulpina | reverse complement strand
CTCAGAATTGGCTAATATTTTGGTAATAGCCTCGTTTTGGCCAAACGAATACAAAATAAGTCATTGCAGGCTTTAAAATGTAAATTTTTATTTTTAAGGGCCCTTTGCAAAAAAAATAAATTATCTCAGAATTGGCTAATATTTTGGTAATAGCCTCGTTTTGGCCAAACGAATACAAAATAAGTCATTTGCAGGCTTTAAAATGTAAATTTTTATTTTTATGGAAGAAGGTCGAAAATTGAAAATTTCATAAGGGGTACCTCTTTGCAAAAAAATCGAATTTTTAAAAATTTTCTCAGAATTGGCTAATATTTTGGTAATAGCCTCGTTTTGGCCAAACGAATACAAAATAAGTCATTTGCAGGCTTTAAAATGTAAATTTTTATTTTTATGGAAGAAGGTCGAAAATTGAAAATTTCATAAGGGGTACCTCTTTGCAAAAAATATCGAATTTTTAAAATTTTCTCAGAATTGGCTAATATTTTGGTAATAGCCTCGTTTTGACCAGACGAATACAAAATAAGTCATTTGCAGGCTTTAAAATGTAAATTTTTATTTTTATGGAAGAAGGTCGAAAATTGAAAATTTCATAAGGGGTACCTCTTTGCAAAAAAAATCGAATTTTTAAAAATTTTCTCAGAATTGGCTAATATTTTGGTAATAGCCTCGTTTTGGCCAAACGAATACAAAATAAGTCATTTGCAGGCTTTAAAATGTAAATTTTTATTTTTATGGAAGAAGGTCGAAAATTGAAAATTTCATAAGGGGTACCTCTTTGCAAAAAAAATCGAATTTTTAAAAATTTTCTCAGAATTGGCTAATATTTTGGTAATAGCCTCGTTTTGGCCAAACGAATACAAAATAAGTCATTTGCAGGCTTTAAAATGTAAATTTTTATTTTTATGGAAGAAGGTCGAAAATTGAAAATTTCATAAGGGGTACCTCTTTGCAAAAAAAATCGAATTTTTAAAAATTTTCTCAGAATTGGCTAATATTTTGGTAATAGCCTCGTTTTGGCCAAACGAATACAAAATAAGTCATTTGCAGGCTTTAAAATGTAAATTTTTATTTTTATGGAAGAAGGTCGAAAATTGAAAATTTCATAAGGGGTACCTCTTTGCAAAAAAAATCGAATTTTTAAAATTTTTTCAGAATTGGCTAATATTTTGGTAATAGCCTCGTTTTGGCCAAACGAATACAAAATAAGTCATTTGCAGGCTTTAAAATGTAAATTTTTATTTTTATGGAAGAAGGTCGAAAATTGAAAATTTCATAAGGGGTACCTCTTTGCAAAAAAAATCGAATTTTTAAAAATTTTCTCAGAATTGGCTAATATTTTGGTAATAGCCTCGTTTTGGCCAAACGAATACAAAATAAGTCATTTGCAGGCTTTAAAATGTAAATTTTTTATTTTTATGGAAGAAGGTCGAAAATTGAAAATTTCATAAGGGGTACCTCTTTGCAAAAAAAATCGAATTTTTAAAAATTTTCTCAGAATTGGCTAATATTTTGGTAATAGCCTCGTTTTGGCCAAACGAATACAAAATAAGTCATTTGCAGGCCTTAAAATGTAAATTTTTATTTTTATGGAAGAAGGTCGAAAATTGAAAATTTCATAAGGGGTACCTCTTTGCAAAAAAAATCGAATTTTTAAAAATTTTCTCAGAATTGGCTAATATTTTGGTAATAGCCTCGTTTTGGCCAAACGAATACAAAATAAGTCATTTGCAGACTTTAAAATGTAAATTTTTATTTTTATGGAAGAAGGTCGAAAATTGAAAATTTCATAAGGGGTACCTCTTTGCAAAAAAAATCGAATTTTTAAAAATTTTCTCAGAATTGGCTAATATTTTGGTAATAGCCTCGTTTGACCAAACGAATACAAAATAAGTCATTTGCAGGCTTTAAAATGTAAATTTTTATTTTTATGGAAGAAGGTCGAAAATTGAAAATTTCATAAGGGGTACCTCTTTGCAAAAAAAATCGAATTTTTAAAAATTTTCTCAGAATTGGCTAATATTTTGGTAATAGCCTCGTTTTGGCCAAACGAATACAAAATAAGTCATTTGCAGGCTTTAAAATGTAAATTTTTATTTTTATGGAAGAAGGTCGAAAATTGAAAATTTCATAAGGGGTACCTCTTTGCAAAAAAAATCGAATTTTTAAAAATTTTCTCAGAATTGGCTAATATTTTGGTAATAGCCTCGTTTTGGCCAAACGAATACAAAATAAGTCATTTGCAGGCTTTAAAATGTAAAATTTTTATTTTTATGGAAGAAGGTCGAAAATTGAAAATTTCATAAGGGGTACCTCTTTGCAAAAAAAATCGAATTTTTAAAAATTTTCTCAGAATTGGCTAATATTTTGGTAATAGCCTCGTTTTGGCCAAACGAATACAAAATAAGTCATTTGCAGGCTTTAAAATGTAAATTTTTATTTTTATGGAAGAAGGTCGAAAATTGAAAATTTCATAAGGGGTACCTCTTTGCAAAAAAAATCGAATTTTTAAAAAATTTTCTCAGAATTGGCTAATATTTTGGTAATAGCCTCGTTTTGGCCAAACGAATACAAAATAAGTCATTTGCAGGCTTTAAAATGTAAATTTTTATTTTTATGGAAGAAGGTCGAAAATTGAAAATTTCATAAGGGGTACCTCTTTGCAAAAAAAATCGAATTTTTAAAAATTTTCTCAGAATTGGCTAATATTTTGGTAATAGCCTCGTTTTGGCCAAACGAATACAAAATAAGTCATTTGCAGGCTTTAAAATGTAAATTTTTATTTTTATGGAAGAAGGTCGAAAATTGAAAATTTCATAAGGGGTACCTCTTTGCAAAAAAATCGAATTTTTAAAAATTTTCTCAGAATTGGCTAATATTTTGGTAATAGCCTCGTTTTTGCCAAACGAATACAAAATAAGTCATTTGCAGGCTTTAAAATGTAAATTTTTATTTTTATGGAAGAAGGTCGAAAATTGAAAATTTCATAAGGGGTACCTCTTTGCAAAAAAATCGAATTTTTAAAAATTTTCTCAGAATTGGCTAATATTTTGGTAATAGCCTCGTTTTGGCCAAACGAATACAAAATAAGTCATTTGCAGACTTTAAAATGTAAATTTTTATTTTTATGGAAGAAGGTCGAAAATTGAAAATTTCATAAGGGGTACCTCTTTGCAAAAAAAATCGAATTTTTAAAAATTTTCTCAGAATTGGCTAATATTTTGGTAATAGCCTCGTTTTGACCAAACGAATACAAAATAAGTCATTTGCAGGCTTTAAAATGTAAATTTTTATTTTTATGGAAGAAGGTCGAAAATTGAAAATTTCATAAGGGGTACCTCTTTGCAAAAAAAAACGAATTTTTAAAAATTTTCTCAGAATTGGCTAATATTTTGGTAATAGCCTCGTTTTGACCAAACGAATACAAAATAAGTCATTTGCAGGCTTTAAAATGTAAATTTTTATTTTTATGGAAGAAGGTCGAAAATTGAAAATTTCATAAGGGGTACCTCTTTGCAAAAAAAATCGAATTTTTAAAAATTTTCTCAGAATTGGCTAATATTTTGGTCGTTTTGGCCAAACGAATACAAAATAAGTCATTTGCAGGCTTTAAAATGTAAATTTTTATTTTTATGGAAGAAGGTCGAAAATTGAAAATTTCATAAGGGGTACCTCTTTGCAAAAAAAATCGAATTTTTAAAAAATTTTCTCAGAATTGGCTAATATTTTGGTAATAGCCTCGTTTTGGCCAAAACGAATACAAAATAAGTCATTTGCAGGCTTTAAAATGTAAATTTTTATTTTTATGGAAGAAGGTCGAAAATTGAAAATTTCATAAGGGGTACCTCTTTGCAAAAAAAATCGAAATTTTAAAAATTTTCTCAGAATTGGCTAATATTTTGGTAATAGCCTCGTTTTGCCAAACGAATACAAAATAAGTCATTTGCAGGCTTTAAAATGTAAATTTTTATTTTTATGGAAGAAGGTCGAAAATTGAAAATTTCATAAGGGGTACCTCTTTGCAAAAAAAATCGAATTTTTAAAAATTTTATCAGAATTGGCTAATATTTTGGTAATAGCCTCGGTTTTGGCCAAACGAATACAAAAATAAGTCATTTGCAGGCTTTAAAATGTAAATTTTTATTTTTATGGAAGAAGGTCGAAAATTGAAAATTTCATAAGGGGTACCTCTTTGCAAAAAAAATCGAATTTTTAAAAATTTTCTCAGAATTGGCTAATATTTTGGTAATAGCCTCGTTTTGGCCAAACGAATACAAAATAAGTCATTTGCAGGCTTTAAAATGTAAATTTTATTTTTATGGAAGAAGGTCGAAAATTGAAAATTTCATAAGGGGTACCTCTTTGCAAAAAAAATCGAATTTTTAAAAATTTTCTCAGAATTGGCTAATATTTTGGTAATAGCCTCGTTTTGGCCAAAACGAATACAAAATAAGTCATTTGCAGACTTTAAAATGTAAATTTTTATTTTTATGGAAGAAGGTCGAAAATTGAAAATTCATAAGGGGTACCTCTTTGCAAAAAAAATCGAATTTTTAAAAATTTTCTCAGAATTGGCTAATATTTTGGTAATAGCCTCGTTTTGACCAAACGAATACAAAATAAGTCATTTGCAGGCTTTAAAATGTAAATTTTTATTTTTATGGAAGAAGGTCGAAAATTGAAAATTTCATAAGGGGTACCTCTTTGCAAAAAAAAAACGAATTTTTAAAAATTTTCTCAGAATTGGCTAATATTTTGGTAATAGCCTCGTTTTGACCAAACGAATACAAAATAAGTCATTTGCAGGCTTTAAAAATGTAAATTTTTATTTTTATGGAAGAAGGTCGAAAATTGAAAATTTCATCTTTGCAAAAAAAATCGAATTTTTAAAAATTTTCTCAGAATTGGCTAATATTTTGGTAATAGCCTCGTTTTGGCCAAACGAATACAAAATAAGTCATTTGCAGGCTTTAAAATGTAAATTTTTATTTTTATGGAAGAAGGTCGAAAATTGAAAATTTCATAAGGGGTACCTCTTTGCAAAAAAAATCGAATTTTTAAAAATTTTCTCAGAATTGGCTAATATTTTGGTAATAGCCTCGTTTTGGCCAAACGAATACAAAATAAGTCATTTGCAGGCTTTAAAATGTAAATTTTTATTTTTATGGAAGAAGGTCGAAAATTGAAAATTTCATAAGGGGTACCTCTTTGCAAAAAAAATCGAATTTTTAAAAATTTTCTCAGAATTGGCTAATATTTTGGTAATAGCCTCGTTTTGGCCAAACGAATACAAAATAAGTCATTTGCAGACTTTAAAATGTAAATTTTTATTTTTATGGAAGAAGGTCGAAAATTGAAAATTTCATAAGGGGTACCTCTTTGCAAAAAAAATCGAATTTTTAAAAATTTTATCAGAATTGGCTAATATTTTGGTAATAGCCTCGTTTTGGCCAAACGAATACAAAATAAGTCATTTGCAGACTTTAAAATGTAAATTTTTATTTTTATGGAAGAAGGTCGAAAATTGAAAATTTCATAAGGGGTACCTCTTTGCAAAAAAAATCGAATTTTTAAAAATTTTCTCAGAATTGGCTAATATTTTGGTAATAGCCTCGTTTTGGCCAAACGAATACAAAATAAGTCATTTGCAGGCTTTAAAATGTAAATTTTTATTTTTATGGAAGAAGGTCGAAAATTGAAAATTTCATAAGGGGTACCTCTTTGCAAAAAAAATCGAATTTTTAAAAATTTTCTCAGAATTGGCTAATATTTTGGTAATAGCCTCGTTTTTGGCCAAACGAATACAAAATAAGTCATTTGCAGGCTTTAAAATGTAAATTTTTATTTTTATGGAAGAAGGTCGAAAATTGAAAATTTCATAAGGGGTACCTCTTTGCAAAAAAAATCGAATTTTTAAAAATTTTCTCAGAATTGGCTAATATTTTGGTAATAGCCTCGTTTTGGCCAAACGAATACAAAATAAGTCATTTGCAGGCTTTAAAATGTAAATTTTTATTTTTATGGAAGAAGGTCGAAAATTGAAAATTTCATAAGGGGTACCTCTTTGCAAAAAAAATCGAATTTTTAAAAATTTTCTCAGAATTGGCTAATATTTTGGTAATAGCCTCGTTTTGGCCAAACGAATACAAAATAAGTCATTTGCAGGCTTTAAAATGTAAATTTTTATTTTTATGGAAGAAGGTCGAAAATTGAAAATTTCATAAGGGGTACCTCTTTGCAAAAAAAATCGAATTTTTAAAAATTTTCTCAGAATTGGCTAATATTTTGGTAATAGCCTCGTTTTGGCCAAACGAATACAAAATAAGTCATTTGCAGACTTTAAAATGTAAATTTTTATTTTTATGGAAGAAGGTCGAAAATTGAAAATTTCATAAGGGTACCTCTTTGCAAAAAAAATCGAATTTTTAAAAATTTTCTCAGAATTGGCTAATATTTTGGTAATAGCCTCGTTTTGGCCAAACGAATACAAAATAAGTCATTTGCAGACTTTAAAATGTAAATTTTTTATTTTTATGGAAGAAGGTCGAAAATTGAAAATTTCATAAGGGGTACCTCTTTGCAAAAAAAAATCGAATTTTTAAAAATTTTCTCAGAATTGGCTAATATTTTGGTAATAGCCTCGTTTTGGCCAAACGAATACAAAATAAGTCATTTGCAGGCTTTAAAATGTAAATTTTTATTTTTATGGAAGAAGGTCGAAAATTGAAAATTTCATAAGGGGTACCTCTTTGCAAAAAAAATCGAATTTTTAAAAATTTTCTCAGAATTGGCTAATATTTTGGTAATAGCCTCGTTTTGGCCAAACGAATACAAAATAAGTCATTTGCAGGCTTTAAAATGTAAATTTTTATTTTTATGGAAGAAGGTCGAAAATTGAAAATTTCATAAGGGGTACCTCTTTGCAAAAAAAAATCGAATTTTTAAAAATTTTCTCAGAATTGGCTAATATTTTGGTAATAGCCTCGTTTTGGCCAAACGAATACAAAATAAGTCATTTGCAGGCTTTAAAATGTAAATTTTTATTTTTATGGAAGAAGGTCGAAAATTGAAAATTTCATAAGGGGTACCTCTTTGCAAAAAAAATTGAATTTTTAAAAATTTTCTCAGAATTGGCTAATATTTTGGTAATAGCCTCGTTTTGGCCAAACGAATACAAAATAAGTCATTTGCAGGCTTTAAAATGTAAATTTTTATTTTTATGGAAGAAGGTCGAAAATTGAAAATTTCATAAGGGGTACCTCTTTGCAAAAAAAATCGAATTTTTAAAAATTTTCTCAGAATTGGCTAATATTTTGGTAATAGCCTCGTTTTGGCCAAACGAATACAAAATAAGTCATTTGCAGACTTTAAAATGTAAATTTTTATTTTTATGGAAGAAGGTCGAAAATTGAAAATTTCATAAGGGGTACCTCTTTGCAAAAAAAATCGAATTTTTAAAATTTTCTCAGAATTGGCTAATATTTTGGTAATAGCCTCGTTTTGACCAAACGAATACAAAATAAGTCATTTGCAGGCTTTAAAATGTAAATTTTTATTTTTATGGAAGAAGGTCGAAAATTGAAAATTTCATAAGGGGTACCTCTTTGCAAAAAAAAACGAATTTTTAAAAAATTTTCTCAGAATTGGCTAATATTTTGGTAATAGCCTCGTTTTGACCAAACGAATACAAAATAAGTCATTTGCAGGCTTTAAAATGTAAATTTTTATTTTTATGGAAGAAGGTCGAAAATTGAAAATTTCATCTTTGCAAAAAAAATCGAATTTTTAAAAATTTTCTCAGAATTGGCTAATATTTTGGTAATAGCCTCGTTTTGGCCAAACGAATACAAAATAAGTCATTTGCAGGCTTTAAAATGTAAATTTTTATTTTTATGGAAGAAGGTCGAAAATTGAAAATTTCATAAGGGGTACCTCTTTGCAAAAAAAATCGAATTTTTAAAAATTTTCTCAGAATTGGCTAATATTTTGGTAATAGCCTCGTTTTGGCCAAACGAATACAAAATAAGTCATTTGCAGGCTTTAAAATGTAAATTTTTATTTTTATGGAAGAAGGTCGAAAATTGAAAATTTCATAAGGGGTACCTCTTTGCAAAAAAAATCGAATTTTTAAAAATTTTCTCAGAATTGGCTAATATTTTGGTAATAGCCTCGTTTTGGCCAAACGAATACAAAATAAGTCATTTGCAGACTTTAAAATGTAAATTTTTATTTTTATGGAAGAAGGTCGAAAATTGAAAATTTCATAAGGGGTACCTCTTTGCAAAAAAAATCGAATTTTTAAAAATTTTATCAGAATTGGCTAATATTTTGGTAATAGCCTCGTTTTGGCCAAACGAATACAAAATAAGTCATTTGCAGACTTTAAAATGTAAATTTTTATTTTTATGGAAGAAGGTCGAAAATTGAAAATTTCATAAGGGGTACCTCTTTGCAAAAAAATCGAATTTTTAAAAATTTTCTCAGAATTGGCTAATATTTTGGTAATAGCCTCGTTTTGGCCAAACGAATACAAAATAAGTCATTTGCAGGCTTTAAAATGTAAATTTTTATTTTTATGGAAGAAGGTCGAAAATTGAAAATTTCATAAGGGGTACCTCTTTGCAAAAAAAATCGAATTTTAAAATTTTCTCAGAATTGGCTAATATTTTGGTAATAGCCTCGTTTTGGCCAAACGAATACAAAATAAGTCATTTGCAGGCTTTAAAATGTAAATTTTTATTTTTATGGAAGAAGGTCGAAAATTGAAAATTTCATAAGGGGTACCTCTTTGCAAAAAAAATCGAATTTTTAAAAATTTTCTCAGAATTGGCTAATATTTTGGTAATAGCCTCGTTTTGGCCAAACGAATACAAAATAAGTCATTTGCAGGCTTTAAAATGTAAATTTTTATTTTTATGGAAGAAGGTCGAAAATTGAAAATTTCATAAGGGGTACCTCTTTGCAAAAAAAATCGAATTTTTAAAAATTTTCTCAGAATTGGCTAATATTTTGGTAATAGCCTCGTTTTGGCCAAACGAATACAAAATAAGTCATTTGCAGGCTTTAAAATGTAAATTTTTATTTTTATGGAAGAAGGTCGAAAATTGAAAATTTCATAAGGGGTACCTCTTTGCAAAAAAAATCGAATTTTTAAAAATTTTCTCAGAATTGGCTAATATTTTGGTAATAGCCTCGTTTTGGCCAAACGAATACAAAATAAGTCATTTGCAGGCTTTAAAATGTAAATTTTTATTTTTATGGAAGAAGGTCGAAAATTGAAAATTTCATAAGGGGTACCTCTTTGCAAAAAAAATCGAATTTTTAAAAATTTTCTCAGAATTGGCTAATATTTTGGTAATAGCCTCGTTTTGGCCAAACGAATACAAAATAAGTCATTTGCAGGCTTTAAAATGTAAATTTTTATTTTTATGGAAGAAGGTCGAAAATTGAAAATTTCATAAGGGGTACCTCTTTGCAAAAAAAATCGAATTTTTAAAAATTTTCTCAGAATTGGCTAATATTTTGGTAATAGCCTCGTTTTGGCCAAACGAATACAAAATAAGTCATTTGCAGGCCTTAAAATGTAAATTTTTATTTTTATGGAAGAAGGTCGAAAATTGAAAATTTCATAAGGGGTACCTCTTTGCAAAAAAAATCGAATTTTTAAAAATTTTCTCAGAATTGGCTAATATTTTGGTAATAGCCTCGTTTTGGCCAAACGAATACAAAATAAGTCATTTGCAGACTTTAAAATGTAAATTTTTATTTTTATGGAAGAAGGTCGAAAATTGAAAATTTCATAAGGGGTACCTCTTTGCAAAAAAAATCGAATTTTTAAAAATTTTCTCAGAATTGGCTAATATTTTGGTAATAGCCTCGTTTTGACCAAACGAATACAAAATAAGTCATTTGCAGGCTTTAAAATGTAAATTTTTATTTTTATGGAAGAAGGTCGAAAATTGAAAATTTCATAAGGGGTACCTCTTTGCAAAAAAAATCGAATTTTTTAAAAATTTTCTCAGAATTGGCTAATATTTTGGTAATAGCCTCGTTTTGACCAAACGAATACAAAATAAGTCATTTGCAGGCTTTAAAATGTAAATTTTTATTTTTATGGAAGAAGGTCGAAAATTGAAAATTTCATAAGGGGTACCTCTTTGCAAAAAAAATCGAATTTTTAAAAATTTTCTCAGAATTGGCTAATATTTTGGTAATAGCCTCGTTTTGGCCAAACGAATACAAAATAAGTCATTTGCAGGCTTTAAAATGTAAATTTTTATTTTTATGGAAGAAGGTCGAAAATTGAAAATTTCATAAGGGGTACCTCTTTGCAAAAAAAATCGAATTTTTAAAAATTTTCTCAGAATTGGCTAATATTTTGGTAATAGCCTCGTTTTGGCCAAACGAATACAAAATAAGTCATTTGCAGGCTTTAAAATGTAAATTTTTATTTTTATGGAAGAAGGTCGAAAATTGAAAATTTCATAAGGGGTACCTCTTTGCAAAAAAAAATCGAATTTTTAAAAATTTTCTCAGAATTGGCTAATATTTTGGTAATAGCCTCGTTTTGGCCAAACGAATACAAAATAAGTCATTTGCAGGCTTTAAAATGTAAATTTTTATTTTTATGGAAGAAGGTCGAAAATTGAAAATTTCATAAGGGGTACCTCTTTGCAAAAAAAATCGAATTTTTAAAAATTTTCTCAGAATTGGCTAATATTTTGGTAATAGCCTCGTTTTGGCCAAACGAATACAAAATAAGTCATTTGCAGGCTTTAAAATGTAAATTTTTATTTTTATGGAAGAAGGTCGAAAATTGAAAATTTCATAAGGGGTACCTCTTTGCAAAAAAATCGAATTTTTAAAAATTTTCTCAGAATTGGCTAATATTTTGGTAATAGCCTCGTTTTGCCAAACGAATACAAAATAAGTCATTTGCAGGCTTTAAAATGTAAATTTTTATTTTTATGGAAGAAGGTCGAAAATTGAAAATTTCATAAGGGGTACCTCTTTGCAAAAAAAATCGAATTTTTAAAAATTTTCTCAGAATTGGCTAATATTTTGGTAATAGCCTCGTTTTGGCCAAACGAATACAAAATAAGTCATTTGCAGACTTTAAAATGTAAATTTTTATTTTTATGGAAGAAGGTCGAAAATTGAAAATTTCATAAGGGGTACCTCTTTGCAAAAAAAATCGAATTTTTAAAAATTTTCTCAGAATTGGCTAATATTTTGGTAATAGCCTCGTTTTGACCAAACGAATACAAAATAAGTCATTTGCAGGCTTTAAAATGTAAATTTTTATTTTTATGGAAGAAGGTCGAAAATTGAAAATTTCATAAGGGGTACCTCTTTGCAAAAAAAATCGAATTTTTAAAAATTTTCTCAGAATTGGCTAATATTTTGGTAATAGCCTCGTTTTGACCAAACGAATACAAAATAAGTCATTTGCAGGCTTTAAAATGTAAATTTTTATTTTTATGGAAGAAGGTCGAAAATTGAAAATTTCATAAGGGGTACCTCTTTGCAAAAAAAATCGAATTTTTAAAAATTTTCTCAGAATTGGCTAATATTTTGGTAATAGCCTCGTTTTGGCCAAACGAATACAAAATAAGTCATTTGCAGGCTTTAAAATGTAAATTTTTATTTTTATGGAAGAAGGTCGAAAATTGAAAATTTCATAAGGGGTACCTCTTTGCAAAAAAAAATCGAATTTTTAAAAATTTTCTCAGAATTGGCTAATATTTTGGTAATAGCCTCGTTTTGGCCAAACGAATACAAAATAAGTCATTTGCAGGCTTTAAAATGTAAATTTTTATTTTTATGGAAGAAGGTCGAAAATTGAAAATTTCATAAGGGGTACCTCTTTGCAAAAAAAATCGAATTTTTAAAAATTTTCTCAGAATTGGCTAATATTTTGGTAATAGCCTCGTTTTGGCCAAACGAATACAAAATAAGTCATTTGCAGGCTTTAAAATGTAAATTTTTATTTTTATGGAAGAAGGTCGAAAATTGAAAATTTCATAAGGGGTACCTCTTTGCAAAAAAAATCGAATTTTTAAAAATTTTATCAGAATTGGCTAATATTTTGGTAATAGCCTCGTTTTGGCCAAACGAATACAAAATAAGTCATTTGCAGGCTTTAAAATGTAAATTTTTATTTTTATGGAAGAAGGTCGAAAATTGAAAATTTCATAAGGGGTACCTCTTTGCAAAAAAAATCGAATTTTTAAAAATTTTATCAGAATTGGCTAATATTTTGGTAATAGCCTCGTTTTGGCCAAACGAATACAAAATAAGTCATTTGCAGGCTTTAAAATGTAAATTTTTATTTTTATGGAAGAAGGTCGAAAATTGAAAATTTCATAAGGGGTACCTCTTTGCAAAAAAAATCGAATTTTTAAAAATTTTATCAGAATTGGCTAATATTTTGGTAATAGCCTCGTTTTGGCCAAACGAATACAAAATAAGTCATTTGCAGGCTTTAAAATGTAAATTTTTATTTTTATGGAAGAAGGTCGAAAATTTAAAATTTCATCTTTGCAAAAAAAATCGAATTTTTAAAAATTTTCTCAGAATTGGCTAATATTTTGGTAATAGCCTCGTTTTGGCCAAACGAATACAAAATAAGTCATTTGCAGGCTTTAAAATGTAAATTTTTATTTTTATGGAAGAAGGTCGAAAATTGAAAATTTCATAAGGGGTACCTCTTTGCAAAAAAAATCGAATTTTTAAAAATTTTCTCAGAATTGGCTAATATTTTGGTAATAGCCTCGTTTTGGCCAAACGAATGCAAAATAAGTCATTTGCAGGCTTTAAAATGTAAATTTTTATTTTTATGGAAGAAGGTCGAAAATTGAAAATTTCATAAGGGGTACCTCTTTGCAAAAAAAATCTAATTTTTAAAAATTTTCTCAGAATTGGCTAATATTTTGGTAATAGCCTCGTTTTGGCCAAACGAATACAAAATAAGTCATTTGCAGGCTTTAAAATGTAAATTTTTATTTTTATGGAGGAAGGTCGAAAATTGAAAATTTCATAAGGGGTACCTCTTTGCAAAAAAAATCGAATTTTTAAAAATTTTCTCAGAATTGGCTAATATTTTGGTAATAGCCTCGTTTTGGCCAAACGAATACAAAATAAGTCATTTGCAGGCTTTAAAATGTAAATTTTTATTTTTATGGAAGAAGGTCGAAAATTGAAAATTTCATAAGGGGTACCTCTTTGCAAAAAAAATCGAATTTTTAAAAATTTTCTCAGAATTGGCTAATATTTTGGTAATAGCCTCGTTTTGGCCAAACGAATACAAAATAAGTCATTTGCAAGCTTTAAAATGTAAATTTTTATTTTTATGGAAGAAGGTCGAAAATTGAAAATTTCATAAGGGGTACCTCTTTGCAAAAAAAATCGAATTTTTAAAAATTTTCTCAGAATTGGCTAATATTTTGGTAATAGCCTCGTTTTGGCCAAACGAATGCAAAATAAGTCATTTGCAGGCTTTAAAATGTAAATTTTTATTTTTATGGAAGAAGGTCGAAAATTGAAAATTTCATAAGGGGTACCTCTTTGCAAAAAAAATCGAATTTTTAAAAATTTTCTCAGAATTGGCTAATATTTTGGTAATAGCCTCGTTTTGGCCAAACGAATACAAAATAAGTCATTTGCAGGCTTTAAAATGTAAATTTTTATTTTTATGGAGGAAGGTCGAAAATTGAAAATTTCATAAGGGGTACCTCTTTGCAAAAAAAATCGAATTTTTAAAAATTTTCTCAGAATTGGCTAATATTTTGGTAATAGCCTCGTTTTGGCCAAACGAATACAAAATAAGTCATTTGCAGGCTTTAAAATGTAAATTTTTATTTTTATGGAAGAAGGTCGAAAATTGAAAATTTCATAAGGGGTACCTCTTTGCAAAAAAAATCGAATTTTTAAAAATTTTCTCAGAATTGGCTAATATTTTGGTAATAGCCTCGTTTTGGCCAAACGAATACAAAATAAGTCATTTGCAAGCTTTAAAATGTAAATTTTTATTTTTATGGAAGAAGGTCGAAAATTGAAAATTTCATAAGGGGTACCTCTTTGCAAAAAAAATCGAATTTTTAAAAATTTTCTCAGAATTGGCTAATATTTTGGTAATAGCCTCGTTTTGGCCAAACGAATACAAAATAAGTCATTTGCAGGCTTTAAAATGTAAATTTTTATTTTTATGTAAGAAGGTCGAAAATTGAAAATTTCATAAGGGGTACCTCTTTGCAAAAAAAATCGAATTTTTAAAAATTTTCTCAGAATTGGCTAATATTTTGGTAATAGCCTCGTTTTGGCCAAACGAATACAAAATAAGTCATTTGCAGGCTTTAAAATGTAAATTTTTATTTTTATGGAAGAAGGTCGAAAATTGAAAATTTCATAAGGGGTACCTCTTTGCAAAAAAAATCGAATTTTTAAAAATTTTCTCAGAATTGGCTAATATTTTGGTAATAGCCTCGTTTTGGCCAAACGAATACAAAATAAGTCATTTGCAGGCTTTAAAATGTAAATTTTTATTTTTATGGAAGAAGGTCGAAAATTGAAAATTTCATAAGGGGTACCTCTTTGCAAAAAAATCGAATTTTTAAAAATTTTCTCAGAATTGGCTAATATTTTGGTAATAGCCTCGTTTTGGCCAAACGAATACAAAATAAGTCATTTGCAGGCTTTAAAATGTAAATTTTTATTTTTATGGAAGAAGGTCGAAAATTGAAAATTTCATAAGGGGTACCTCTTTGCAAAAAAATCGAATTTTTAAAAATTTTCTCAGAATTGGCTAATATTTTGGTAATAGCCTCGTTTTGGCCAAACGAATACAAAATAAGTCATTTGCAGGCTTTAAAATGTAAATTTTTATTTTTATGGAAGAAGGTCGAAAATTGAAAATTTCATAAGGGGTACCTCTTTGCAAAAAAATCGAATTTTTAAAAATTTTCTCAGAATTGGCTAATATTTTGGTAATAGCCTCGTTTTGGCCAAACGAATACAAAATAAGTCATTTGCAGGCTTTAAAATGTAAATTTTTATTTTTATGGAAGAAGGTCGAAAATTGAAAATTTCATAAGGGGTACCTCTTTGCAAAAAAATCGAATTTTTAAAAATTTTCTCAGAATTGGCTAATATTTTGGTAATAGCCTCGTTTTGGCCAAACGAATACAAAATAAGTCATTTGCAGGCTTTAAAATGTAAATTTTTATTTTTATGGAAGAAGGTCGAAAATTGAAAATTTCATAAGGGGTACCTCTTTGCAAAAAAATCGAATTTTTAAAAATTTTCTCAGAATTGGCTAATATTTTGGTAATAGCCTCGTTTTGGCCAAACGAATACAAAATAAGTCATTTGCAGGCTTTAAAATGTAAATTTTTATTTTTATGGAAGAAGGTCGAAAATTGAAAATTTCATAAGGGGTACCTCTTTGCAAAAAAATCGAATTTTTAAAAATTTTCTCAGAATTGGCTAATATTTTGGTAATAGCCTCGTTTTGGCCAAACGAATACAAAATAAGTCATTTGCAGGCTTTAAAATGTAAATTTTTATTTTTATGGAAGAAGGTCGAAAATTGAAAATTTCATAAGGGGTACCTCTTTGCAAAAAAATCGAATTTTTAAAAATTTTCTCAGAATTGGCTAATATTTTGGTAATAGCCTCGTTTTGACCAGACGAATACAAAATAAGTCATTTGCAGGCTTTAAAATGTAAATTTTTATTTTTATGGAAGAAGGTCGAAAATTGAAAATTTCATCTTTGCAAAAAAAATCGAATTTTTAAAAATTTTCTCAGAATTGGCTAATATTTTGGTAATAGCCTCGTTTTGGCCAAACGAATACAAAATAAGTCATTTGCAGGCTTTAAAATGTAAATTTTTATTTTTATGGAAGAAGGTCGAAAATTGAAAATTTCATAAGGGGTACCTCTTTGCAAAAAAAATCGAATTTTTAAAAATTTTCTCAGAATTGGCTAATATTTTGGTAATAGCCTCGTTTTGGCCAAACGAATACAAAATAAGTCATTTGCAGGCTTTAAAATGTAAATTTTTATTTTTATGGAAGAAGGTCGAAAATTGAAAATTTCATAAGGGGTACCTCTTTGCAAAAAAAATCGAATTTTTAAAAATTTTCTCAGAATTGGCTAATATTTTGGTAATAGCCTCGTTTTGGCCAAACGAATACAAAATAAGTCATTTGCAGACTTTAAAATGTAAATTTTTATTTTTATGGAAGAAGGTCGAAAATTGAAAATTTCATAAGGGGTACCTCTTTGCAAAAAAAATCGAATTTTTAAAAATTTTATCAGAATTGGCTAATATTTTGGTAATAGCCTCGTTTTGGCCAAACGAATACAAAATAAGTCATTTGCAGGCTTTAAAATGTAAATTTTTATTTTTATGGAAGAAGGTCGAAAATTGAAAATTTCATAAGGGGTACCTCTTTGCAAAAAAAATCGAATTTTTAAAAATTTTCTCAGAATTGGCTAATATTTTGGTAATAGCCTCGTTTTGGCCAAACGAATACAAAATAAGTCATTTGCAGGCTTTAAAATGTAAATTTTTAATTTTATGGAAGAAGGTCGAAAATTGAAAATTTCATAAGGGGTACCTCTTTGCAAAAAAAATCCGCGTTTTTTCGTCAAACAAAGCCTAGTGGTCTTAGATTGCAAATTGAAATACAGTATTCCTTTTAAACTTAATATATGCTGCTGCATTGTGTGTGAGGAGGAATCTGATTCTCACCTGAATTAATTTCAGATCTTAAAATTCTACTACCAGACTTTACTCCCTGGTTGACGCTGAACTCGTCGACACTCGTATCCCAAGATTTTAATCATCTTAACTCTAGTATTCTTTCATAAAAACTAAATATAAAATATATTTTTAAAAGCGTTGTAAATTTTGTAATTTAATGAAGGTAGCTTATAATAAATATTATTCAATAATTAAGAAGAAAATAAAATATTCCTAAGCTCTTAATGCACTGTTAAAGTAGTTTTTGGTTAAATGTCAAATAAAGAAACATTTAAATCTAAAAAAATAACATCGTTTTTTTACTTTTTACTTTCCACTTAATCTTTTTGCATGTATTTTATACAAAAAAAAGAGTTTTCGGGAAAAATATTTCAAAAGTGGACTGCTTTCCACAAAAAAAAAATATTTTTATTAAAAATATTTCTTGGACAAGACTGAATTTTTGTTTCAGACATGTTTGCTTCAGATCTAAGAAAATTATAAAAATGTAAATTTCAAATATTTTAAAGGGTTACCTCTTTCCAGAAATAGATCTTTTTTATTTATTGAATACGTCTCATTATTTTTTAGACTTTGCCGGTGGTTTTGAATATAAGGCAAAATTTATTAAAAGAAAATTTTTTGTGAAAAAAAAATTTGATAGATAATCCTTTCCACAAAATATTCAATTTTTAAAAAATTGTCTTGGGCGAGAATGAATGTTTGTTTAGCACTTTGTCTGTAGTTTCAAAAAGAGAGCACCTCAAAAAATTTGTATATATTTTTTTTTTGGACAAGGCTGAATTTGCGTTTGGTAATTTCCTCAATCACATTTTTTAGAAAAGGATATTCAAAAAGTATAAAGAGCTAAAAGAAGACAAAACATGGTCCAAATGGCAACACTGAAACGTGTTTAACACATAATTAAAGGATGATATTGGTTTTTCAACACCCGTGAGGCAACACAATTTTAGCAACTAAATATCAATTAATATGTAATCTTTACATGTACTTTTACAATTTTTGGTTATTGATAATTTTCATGTGCTCAAATAACATAAATTTAAAAAGTAACGAGTAATCAAAAAAAAAATTGTGCATGAGACAAAATTTTTATTTTTAGCAGAATAAAAAGTCCAGTGAAATATCTTATTATTAGTTTCATTTCATGTTATTTATTACTGAGAACTGGTTAAAGAGCTTTTTTTTTTTTTTTGTTAAAAAAAAGAGCTTTAGTGTACAACATAAACTAAACGAAACTCTAGCAGAATAAAGTCATATGCAATTAACAACAAACAGTTGCTATTGAATAGCCAAACACTGCGGGCGAGCACAAGATACTCGTATCGAAAATACTATGTTTAATTAAATTGAAAAAAAAAAATTAGCGTCAAAATATTGTCTTGCTTGAGTGCAATAAATTTTATAAGACGTGTGTTCCACCTATAATTCAATTAAAAAAAAACGAAATAGATATAGTAAATCTTAAGACGAGATGAAAATATAAAGTGAAGATTAAAGAAAGCACAATACCTAAAAAAAAAGAAAATAAATATATTTTACGTATGTAACGAATAAAATAAAAACCCCGATAAAAAAACGGCAGTAACGAGTGTACGCGAACTAAATAATTTTTGTAATTGACTTTAAATTTTTTTTTTGCCAATAAAATTATAATTATGAGCTCGTTGTCATCGAATTGGATAAGGGCTACCTTCAGCACAAATACATTAGCAGCTTTGGCTGTTACTGGTCGTTATTCATCATCACAACCTTCATCATCGTCATCGACGCCAGCTGCAACATTATCTCAATCTTACAAACAAACCAAACGTCAAAATTCCTCTGCTTCTGCCGATGCTGCTGAGGTCACTGCTTGCCCTCATTTCAATAATACGGCCGAAACGACTTCTACCATACACAATACGGCTGAATGGCAAAATGCTCTACCGTATCATGATATACCTGGACCCAAACCCATACCAATACTCGGCAATACATGGAGGTGAATTTTATTACAAATTAAATCACCAGCTAATTTTTAATCATTTGTGCCGATTTGATTTGTTTGTATGGTTGTGTGTGTGTGTGTGTGTAACAAATAAAAATCCATAATAGCCATTACAAAGAAAAAATAAATGATAATGAAAGATAATGAAAAACATAAAATATAAAGCTGAGGGCTAACATTACAACAGTCATGTAAATACAAACATGCATACAAATATTTGTAATTTATGTATGTAAAGATGCATTTAAGCCAGCTGTTGCCAAGAGTTTGATTCAATATTTATGTGTACTTTTTAGAATCGGTTAGCAGTCGACAAATATTAATATAGCACTAGTCGCTTTTAAGTTTTTTATATTGATTTTTCATATTGATTGTACTGAAATCAAATAGCACGCGATCTCTCTGGGATGTTGTTTTTTTTTTTTTTTTAAATTAATATCATTTAAAAGAAGCACTGTTTTTTAAAACTAAGATTTCCCTGAATATGGCATTTTAATCGTTGGTTACGAAAACAACTTCTGTTTTTGACAATCATGCAAACACCTCCGATTTTCTTAAATTATTTTGAAAACTAACAGTTTTTCAATATCAAATTCAACACTTCATTTCAACTTTTCCACTCACTTTATATGCGAACATGACATCGTGGAAATGCCCATATGCACACATTAGGTGTAATCAACAAGTACATATTTCCCTTGCTGAATGTTTAGCAAAGCGGAAATTCATTATCTTTCTATTAAAAGTGAAATAATCGCAGATGGCTGAACGCTTAGAAGATCGTCTGCTTATTAAAAATATCACACAGGAGGTGTTTCGAAGATTTATATGTTCAAATTTACATACTAATCATGCAACTATGGCATTAGAAATGTGCCATTATTTTAATAAAATATTGTCGTAGTTCGCACATATTATGCAAACTTTACCAAACAGAATATATTAGTAAAATGCATATCCAATAAATAGTTTTCCTGAATTGGTAACATTCAGTTGTACGATTAAAGCGTTAAGTTCAGCCAAGAACTGTTACAAAAATTATTTGCATTGATTCTGAAAAACCACTGTTTGTTTAGAAAATTTCTAAAGCAAATACACACACACACATCCATAATGAAATTGGGTAAAAGACAAAACTTTTTAAAGAATCAAAAACAAAAAACATCAAACCGGTTATGTAAAACAAAAGCAAAAAACTCAATTTCTTTTCACAAGCACTTCCTATGCAATACGAAAGACATAAGACACAAACGCGGCACTGGACAAGAAGCACGTTTTGTTAAAGTAAACAAAAGACTCAAGACACAAACTTTTATTTCAATATTCAAAAAAGGCGTTCTTTTCGAGCCAAAAATATACCGAAACGTATTTTCATTCATATGTCAATGAATTTGATAATTTTAATTCAAATACGAAATGCAAAAAGTCAACAATAAAATATAATTACGGCTTTCACTTTGTGTATTTTTGTAACACAGTTGGACACAGACCTCAGTTTAAATGTTTTTTGTTTTATCTTTACATACCCAACAAATGTATGTTTATAATTCCAAGTTTATTGGAATGTTAAAGTTGTTTAAGATACACACATTATTTATTGCATAAATATAAATATTTGAAACAAGACACGTACCAGACTAAAAATGTGTTTGCATTTTTTTTCTTTATAGTTATTTATACAAGTATCTACAATGCAAATGTCGTTATATGCAAACATTATTTAAAAAAAAAAAAAACTTTATGGTATCTTATACGCGGATAATCGAAAAAGTTGTAACGCTAATAAAATTATTGCACAGAATTTAAGAAAATTGAAATAGTTAAGTTTATATGTAATACGGAAATGATGTTTTAGAGTATATAATATTATTGTTGTATCAGATTTTTTAACCTTTTTTTTTAGTAATTAATAGATTTGTTTAAGTATATAATATTATTTTGAAATTAAATTAAGGAGCAAAAATAAGTGTCTAATGCGGCTGAAAAAACTTTTTATTACAGTTTAAAATTTTACAGTTTAAAATATTACAATCAGATTCTGTAAAATTATTTCTATATGAATGTTCAAATTCCCCATTGTGCATCGTTAGTTTATAATTTATACTCGTAAGTTTTTTTTATTACAAACTCCTTGGTGGTTAAGTTTCAAGTGTCTACTAAAATTTAACAATTTGCTACATAAAAACAGCTTTTCATAGATAAATGTGGTCACACAAGGTGATTTTGCTTAAAAGTGAAACTCAAGCAACATTTTATTGACAAAAGTAGTAACAAAAAGATAACGCAAAATAATTTGATTGTAAAAAAACGGAAGCCTTGCGTTAAAGAAAAAAATACACCTTTTTTATTTTTGGCAATTAAGGAAAACCAAGAACTCAATGAGGAAAAATAGTTGGCACCCTGTCAAAAGTAATAAGTTTAATTATAACAAATATTAATATATGAGAGAAAAAATATATTATCGCGCCTCCTCCCAATTCGCGCTTGCTTTAAAACAGGCAACTTATTCTTTGGAAGAAATACATTATTCTTTTTTTTTTTTCTTTGTATCTCTTAAAAAAGCTTTTCATTTACAACTCGTACAAACACTAACATTCAAATGGAAGTACTTATTTGCATATTACACTATGATTGAATCGTTAGATGGAAAAAAGTTTTGCGTATTTTGCTGGAAAGGCCGATTTGTTTACGCCTATTTACTTTTTTTGCTTCTATTTGTACTGTCAACAGATTAGCAAATTTCAATTTGATGTAATATTTATAAATAGTTTTGCATAAAAATAACAATTCATTACTGAAGACCTTGAAAATTGCTGGTAATTGTTCACACATAAATCTAAAGAAAATGTTCTCTAAGCTTAAACTTATTAGCACCTTTCTCATGTGTTGTATCCAAAAGGTGATAACCAAAGCAACATTTTTCATACTTCTAAAATATTTCATTTTAGGATGATTAAGCGATGTATGTAAGCGCATGTATATTAATAATAATTTAATAGTAGTGCCCAAAGAAGAAAAAGTTAAAACGATCTCATTAATAGGTTTTTATTTTTTTTTATTTCTCTAAATTATAACACATTAATATGTTTTGAAGATTTTGTTTTATATTTTATAATTCAATAATATTGTTTTAAAAGCACTTTTGTATAACAGCTAGTTTTACAGGTGTTAATTAGCTAAGTAATAACTTAACCATCACTAAAAAATTATAACATCATAATTGTATATTATAATGCTAAATTATAATAATGAATAACAGCATGTTGTTGTTTTTTTTTCAAGGTCATGGCAAATGCATCGACCAATTGTATTGTTTTGTTCCGATGACAACTTGCCAACTGAAAGAAAAAAATAATCAAAAGTAAATTAAACATCGAGAAGTCACGTTTAAAACTCATACTGAAGCATTTGCTACAAATGTAAATAAATGATTTTTAAATTAGAGAAAATTAGTTATAAATTATGTAAAAGATGTAAAGCAGCAGTTTATTGTAACTTCTTTTATGAATAGACCAAAATTCGCAATTATCTGATAAATAATTTTTATACTCTCAATTTTATTGTTTTAATTGCACAGTATGACCATTAGGGAAATTTCAGCTTTAGGATTAGTAGGAGATTAGGGATATTGCACATTAGGGATATTTGAGCTATCGCAAGCAGACATAATGGTTTCTACTTATAACAAGTGTTGTCATTTTCGTATAGTTTACACTGCAAACTTCTATATGACAGCACAAATGCGATGCCACAGTGTGTTTTCATAATATTATACACAAAAATGTACGACGGCGAAGAGTGTGCTTTTTGCCCGATTGTGGCGAAATTTTTCTCTCCAAAACTGGGAAGGCTATTTGGAGCTACAGTGCATTTCAAGACGTTATCCGAAATTCTTCCAAAACTTTATTTTTTTATTTCTTTTTCTTTCAAGAATGATGCCCATTATCGGGCAATACACAATTGGTGACGTTGCCAAAATTTCATCGCAGCTGCATGAGCAATATGGACAAATTGTACGATTCAGCGGTTTGATTGGAAGACCAGACTTATTATTCATATATGATGTAGACGAAATTGAAAAATGTTATCGAAACGAAGGATCCACTCCCTTTAGACCGTCTATGCCGAGTTTAGTAAAATATAAAAGTGTAGTGCGTAAAGATTTTTTCGGAGATCTTGGAGGAGTAGTGGGAGTGTAAGTATATATTATACAAATATTACAAAATTAGTTTTATATATAACAGATTTGTTCTTAATTACAGACATGGTGAGCCTTGGCGTGAATTTCGATCGAGAGTGCAAAAACCAGTTTTACAATTGTCCACTATACGTCGCTATTTACAGCCGTTGGAAATCATCACCAGCGATTTTCTACGGCGTTGTGAGTCATTACTGGACCAAAATTCAGAACTGCCACATGATTTCGATAACGAAATTCATAAATGGTCTTTAGAGTGTGAGCGAAGTAATACAATTCATCAAGTGTAATAACTCAAGAGATTTCGATTTTTTATAGGCATTGGTCGAGTTGCATTAGATACACGTTTGGGCTGCTTGGAGTCAAATTTACCACCAGACTCAGAGCCTCAACAAATAATTGATGCTGCCAAATATGCTTTACGCAATGTAGCTACATTGGAATTAAAAGCACCCTATTGGAGATATTTTCCAACACCATTGTGGACTCGTTACGTAAAGAATATGAACTTTTTTGTAGAGTAAGTTTTTAAAAAAACTTTGCTGGATGAAATTTATATTTACATATATTACAAATCATTCCAGAGTATGTATGAAATATATTAAATCCGCTACGGAAAATTTAAAATCAAATGGACCTTGTCAAACTGGTGAACCTTCACTATTGGAGAAGGTGATTTTATCGCAGAAAAATGAAAAAATTGCAACTATTATGGCCTTAGATTTAATATTGGTTGGCATAGATACAGTAAGTAGAATATGAAATATAATATAAACTATATAACTTGAATATTTTTAATATGTGTTAAGATTTCCATGGCTGTTTGTTCAATGCTATACCAACTAGCTACACGACAGGAGGAGCAGCAGAAGATTCACGAAGAAATGAAAATTTTAATGCCAGATCCCTCACAACCCTTAACAATACAACTTTTAGATCAAATGCATTATCTAAAGGCTTTTATTAAAGAAGTATTTCGTATGTATAGCACGGTTATAGGTAATGGAAGAACTTTGCAAGAGGATACAGTGATATGTGGCTATCAAGTGCCTAAAGGAGTAAGTTTTTATAAAGAGTAACCGACTTTAAGAAATCAATATCCTAATGTGTATAATTATTGATATCACATCATTATATATTTTATTTCTATGATTTTGATTCATATTAAAAAGATGAAATTTCAATATCTTTCCAGATTCAAGCCGTCTTCCCTACCATAGTCACCGGTAATATGGAACAATATGTCTCTGATGCCGCCACTTTTAAGCCAGAGAGATGGCTTAAGCCTAGTCAAGGTGGCGTAGAAGGCAAATTACATCCTTTTGCATCTTTACCTTATGGTTATGGGGCTCGAATGTGTTTGGGTAGGCGTTTTGCCGATCTTGAAATGCAGATTTTACTATCAAAACTGTTACGTTCTTATAAATTAGAATATAAGCATCAACCTTTAGAATATGCAGTAACATTTATGTATGCCCCTGATGGACCATTGAAATTTAAAATCACTAAGTACTAGATTTATATGTAATTAATTAGGTTGTAATGAAAATTGTTTTTTACTTATATATTTAAGCAAAAGAGAAAATATTTGTATTACTATTTTTCCTGATTTATATGTATATTTATTTTATCATAAAAAATTTTATAAGTTGTTTAACAAATATTGGAAACACGGTTCATTTTGTAATTCATTATTGTGACTTTTGAGTTTGACAAATTTCAAACTCAACCCTTGTACAATTTATAAAATTTCTGTATAATTAATATAAATAAGTTTTGTTTGGATATAATTGACGTTATTTTTATGTATTTAAAAATCACAAAATCGTCTTTTTGATTTTTTTTTTAATTTTTTTTATACGAATATAAAAAAATACTTTTAGCTAGTTACTTTTATTTTCCATGTTTACATTTGCCACCTATGGAAACGTATTTTCAATAACACCAACCATGTTTAGCCTATGTATATATGATGGAAATAGATCGAAGCAAGTTTTTTACGTACCAAACTAATAAGGAATCATAAGGTTAGAGAATTTCAGATTCCTATCTAGCAGGTGTGGTATTTGCGAGCACATATTCGATTTTTATTCGGTATAATTTTTGCATTACATCAGTAAGAGAACAGTACGTACTTTAAGACACAAACTATAGCATAATTTACCTGACATTTGAAGGCTCTAATATTTATTTCCGTTTCCATGCTTTAAACCAGCTCTTAATTGTTTGTAAACTTTGTTCAGCATCCTGTTTAGTTTCTCCTTTCAGCTCAAATACAATATCTGGCTTATACGAATCAGTAGCCTCTTCCAACAATGTCCCAAATATTTCACATTCCAAATTAGATTTAAGTTTTTTTTCATTGTATCCACGGTCCTTTAACCGATCATACAAAACAGTGTTGTTAGGGCAGGTTACCACAAAAACTGCCTGAAACCATCTTTCGGGAAAAAAATCACATCCATGATATTCTACGACATTACCACCCTGCTGCATAAATGGTTCCATGTAGTCCATAAGCTTATCCTCATCTAAAATGGGACAGTCATATTCTTCATCATATTCTTCAATAAAATCTTTTTCCTTCGCTATTTTGGAGCAATCTATCCAATTAAGTTTCAACTGCTCTGATATTCTTTGGCATATGTGCGATTTGCCAACACCGGGCGTACCTTAACATTAAAAAGAATTACATGAACAATAGAAGTTTGTATGCACATTGACTACTTACCTGTTATTAATATATTAGGCAAAACATCTTCATTTTGAACTGTGGAAGTCATGATATGTGAATTTTAAAGCCAAGTTTATTATTTGCTCGAAATGTAAACAAAAGCATGTGCAGCTCAATGAACGCAAAGGTACCAAAGGCACATTAGAGATGGTAGTTATAAAAAGTTCCCACTTTGAAAGATATATAATTTATCTAATAGTAGTCTGATGATATGGCAACAATCGGTTGCAAATAGTATGGCATGTCTTAGTGAAAATTTTGTTTGTTTGTTCGGTCAATAGCTAAAGATTTTTGCATGTTTCACTACTTTATTTTTGCAAAACCTTTTTTATGGAATAGACGAAATAATAAAGTGTACAGAAGCCAACGATAATTTAAATATCATATAAAATGTCTGAAGTTGAAAGTGAAAATATGCAGCAGCACAGCAGTGAGGTACCCCCTGGCTCAGAACTGGCAAGTAAAGAAACGCCGGTTATGGATTCAGCTTTGCCCGACGTGGAATCAACAACAAGTGAAAACTCTCATTTATCAACGCTTGAACCCGAAAATACCATGCAAACAACGGGAGCAATTGCCAATGAAAATGATAATAATGATAGCTCCCTAATGGGTGTGGTGGAGAACGCGGAATTCATCGAAGGTAGTTAGTGTTTTACAGTAACAAATGATAGTTGACTGAAAAACATTTGAAGCAAATGGATTATTTTTTATAGGCATAAAATTGTCTGTAGTAACCATACATTTTGATTGTTCTTTCCTTTTCAATTTATTAAAACGTACTGCATAAATAACAGGCTATCAATTTGGTAACAGCAAGCAAACACTCCATATGTCCATAGTAATTTTCAATATTTGGATTCTACACTTAAGTTTAATTTGTCTAATTGTTCGTTCACTTTAAAGTAATTTGCAAAACCAAATCTTTTGAGTTATAATTGCGCCCATTAGTATTAAGCAATATACCTATTAGTTGCTGCGGCAGTTAATTATTTTTATCTTTATATTCTAAATAGGTTTTTTTTTGAAAATATTTGTTAATTCCTTGTTATCAAAAATGGAATGACTTCAACATTTAAGTACATTTAAATCATAGGTGCTCACTTGTGGCAGATTATATTTAAATATAATATTATCAAAAATTTTTGTCGGACGCTTTTAAAGTTTAATTTTTGTCAATAATAAATAAATGAATATTCATATGTAGTACTAAACGTAATAGTTTGAAGACCATAGCAGCTATAGCCTTTACGTATAAGCTATTCTACCTAGCATGTAAGAAAGCTTATAAATAAAGTACAAAATAAAAAAAGAATGATAAAAATGGGTCATAGAATATATTTGCAGACAAATTGCTTAAAAATAGAGAAATATTAATATGAATTTAGCAGATTTATAATGTAAAATCTAAAATGCACAATGTTACCGTCTTATCTTTTAAAATAGCAGAGATAGAACACTTTTCGTCTCTTGATAATATGGACTCTATTCTCGATGGTGTAGCTGATTCGGACCAAATTGAAATCGCAGAACCTGTTCGTTCCGAAAAGTTGTTCCTCCCAGAAGAAACAGCTAAACAAATTACCAACGACGGTGAAATAGGATCAAGCTTGGCCGATAAAACAAATTCAACTCCTCATGATATAAATCCAGTACCCGAAGAAAGCGTAGATTTTCCAATGAAAGAAATTTTAAAGATGGGGAAGGATTCTAAATTGTGTACATCAGATGGATTTAAAGAGGACTCACATCTGCCTCAGGAAGAAAGTCCAAAGTCTTCAATGAAAGAAACTCCAAAGTTAGACGACGATTTAAAATTAAACCTGCCAGATGAGTTAGACACAATTCAGGAAGATAAAGATGCCCTAATAGAAGAAAACATTGTATCTCCAAAAAATAAAGTAGCACAGAAGGACGATGCTTTATTTGAACGTTTATCAGATGGATTAAATGCAATTCAGGAAGATAGAAATTCGTTAACAGAAGAAAGCATTATATCTCCAAAAAATAAAGTAGCACAGAAGGACGATGCTTTATTTGAACGTTTATCAGATGGATTAAATGCAATTCAGGAAGATAGAAATTCGTTAACAGAAGAAAGTATTATATCTACAGAAAATGAAATACCACAGAAGAAGGATGATGTGCTAGATATTTTAACTGTTGGATTAAGGTCAAATGAAGAAAATGACTTACGCCGAGATGACGTGGAACCTCTAAAGGGTGATACAGAGGTATGCTCAGTTCAACAGGAAACCTGTTTGGTTGAAGAAACAAAGTGCGAAAAGAAAGTTGAAGAATCCATTGTAGATGATATCCAAAGTTTGCGTATGGAAACAACTGATGATCAAAGTACTGCTCTCGAAACTTCAAGTCTTTCCAAAGAAGATGATCTTGTTTTGACTGATTCACCAGACACAGTTATAAAGAAAAATTACCTTTCTACATCTACCCCAATGGATACTGATGTAGTGAGTAAAGAAAATGAGCCTGCTAGTGAAGAACCTTTAGAACGCATGGAGACTTGCGATAGTCAAGAGTCCATCAATTTAGTGATTGATGAAGAGGCTTCGAACATTATTGAGATCAAAGATGATGCTACAGATATTGCCAAAATTAATGAAGAAGCAAACATGGACGGTGATTTAGAAATAAACAATGCCGATATAGAAATGAATAATGGATCAGCAAAATCTCTTAAAATAATAAAGGAAAACCTTGAAAGTAAGGCTGCAAAATCTTCTGAAATAATAAATGATGAAACACAAGTAGATACTAAAATGGAAGATGAAAATATTGTTAACCAACCGAAAGATGACGATGTTATACCCATAGAACCATCAGTACCCATTATTGAAATTTATGATGAAGAAGAGCCTGAAATTAATGCAACAGAAGAACCTGATAAAAATGTAGAAAAAAATCACGAAAATTCTAGTGATTCCAAAGACAAAAATAACGTTGAAAAATGTATTAGTGAAAATGAAGCTGGTGCTGCTAAAAACTGTGAAAATAAAGACTTGAATGGTGATATACTATTGGAGAAATCCTCAGAAAAACTCTTAGGCGATAGTACAGAACCAAATGAAAAACTATATACTTCCGATGATATAGATGAAACCAACGATGAGGTATTTTATAAAAAGGAATGTATAAATTATGAATGTCCTCATAAGCACAAGCAATACTTTAAAGTGCCACAGTTTGCTTTCAGTTACTTTAAGGTAACGAAAAAGAAGTTTAAAATTCAATACATCTGTGCTGATTGCTATGACACGGCGTTAGAAATGTACCAGGTAAATATCATTTAATAAGTTGTGTTTAATCTAAGAAAGTGAAATTGATTTGTTGATAGTTAGTTAAGCAAAGTCCACATGAGTTTCATTGGTGTCTCACTAAATTAATCGTCAGTAGACTTCACCCAAACTTTGGTGGTTGAATACTACTAATGATTTGGTAAAACATCAATGAAATGCATATATGTAGATATTGGTCAATCATCAACAAACAAATTTCCTTTAGGACAAATAATGACAACATGTCAAATAAAAATATGTATATTCAAGAGATTGTGCTTGTATATTTGAGAAATAGACTAAGAAAAAAAAAACTGAAAAAATACGTTCTTAATTGCAACAGGAATTTTGTGGCTTAATAAAGGCTAAACAACCTTTGCTTTTGGAAAATATACCTTCCGGTCGGCAAGAGTTTGTGGAAATCATAGACAGTAGCGATGACGAAGATTCTTGTAGCCGGAAAGCAAAAATGTTAGAGCCAACTAAAACAGCATTTTCGAAAAATGATTTAAGTCTAATAGAATCTGAATTAAATTCAACAATTAAGTCCGTATTGAACTCAGTTGACATACGGAACCAATTAACTTGGTCTAAATCAATTTTAATGGAACGGTTGAAACGATTGGAAATAGAAACCGAGTATGTAGATCACGAACTTAAAGCATTACAAAAGCAGGCAGATAAAATGCATGAAGGTTTGTATACTTGCCCCAAAATAAAAATACGACAACTGCAGCCTTTAGACTTGAACAGTGGAAAATTGATGAGTTTTGATTCAGCTATACAAAAAGATGTGCAGGTAGGTAAAGATTGATATGAATTTTTATGAATTTTTTTACTACATATTTTTTGCAGTCTATTCCTCCTGTTGGTGAAATCGAAAGACCACCTATACAAATTAGCAATATCTATTTTGCTGTCAAAAACAATCCAATCGCTAGTTGGGTTCCTTGCAAGGTTATAGAGCAAGTTGAGAGTACTCAAATGTCATATAATATAAAACAATATAAAATTAAATTTATAAGGAATCAAACTCAAATACCTAAAAATGTACCAGCTAAGTATTTGGCGTATTATGAACCTCCATCTGTTAGATTACCCATTGGTAAATATTTTAGTTTTACTTTAATTAGCATATTACTAAAAAAAAGTATATCTTTAGGAACACGCGTTATTGCTTATTTCGATGCAACTTCTTTGGCTAGGGGACGCGAAAAAATCAACGTTCAGAGTGCTTTTTATCCCGGTATTATTGCGGAACCTTTGAAACCCAACAATAAGTTTAGGTAGGTTCTTTCTTCATTACATATTACTATTTGTAAACAATGAATAATACTGCCGCACATTGCTGCAACGAACATATGATATAAGTCCGATTTGTCTTCCGATAATTTACACCCGAAAACCAAAAAAAATTTCAAAAATCTTGTTTTGAATATATATTTGAAACATTTTTTTTAATTTTTAGTGCATAAAAATTAATAAAACAGTTACAAAACATTTTGGCTCTTTCATCATTTCAAGAAAGAATATAAAATATTATTAGTATGCACTAATTGGCTGAGTGTTACTTCTGTTAAAAAATTATATTTTCAAATCCTTTTTAATCTTCAAATCTACTTTTTGTTAACGTATACTATAATAAAATTTGTTTCCTTAGATGAATTACTTGTACGTTTCAAATCCTATAAAAGCTATATGAGCATTATTCTTCGAAGATTTTGTTTTCCAATAATTTAACTATTTCAATGACATACACATGTTTAAACTATATCTCCACAGATATTTAATATTCTACGATGATGGCTATACCCAATATGTATATCACAAGGATGTACGTTTAGTTTGTCATGTATCCGATTGTGTTTGGGAAGATGTCCATCCAGCTTCCAGAGACTTTATACAAAAATATTTGACCCAATATTCTATTAACCGCCCCATGGTACAAACACAAAAAGGACAATCTATGAACACAGAATCAAATGGTTACTGGCTACATGCACGTGTTGTTGATATTGATTGCAGTTTGGTGTTGATGCAATTTGAGGGTAGTAAAAGCCACACCGAATGGATATATCGAGGCTCTTTACGATTAGGACCTGTCTTTAAGGAATATCAAAAATCTTTGCAAAAAAATTCCGCTATGCCGGTATCAAGGTTATCAAGAGTGGGTTTTTTATCCAATAAAATATTGTTTATATCATAATCCAAAAATAATTTCTTAGCGTACTGAACCGTTTATACGTTATACCGAAGATGAAGAAAATACATCTCAACCACAGCAAACTGACAAAGCTGTGGATGGAACTCGTGCTGTAGCTCGAAAAACATTTGGTAGACCAGAATCTATGATGAATTCAGCTCAATCCACTAGCATCCAACAACAACAGCAACAGCCTGCTGTGAAACACTTAAATAATTCTACAATTTATGTTGAAGATGAAAATAAACCTAAAGGAAAGGTAAAAATTGATAATTTTTAAATAATTTTATGAGCAAAAACAAAATATATCTTTCTTTCTTAAGGTTGTCTACTACACTGCTAAACGTAATTTACCTCCACGAAAATATAAGCCTCACAAATGTACACCCTCATGTCAGTTTGAAATAACTCATAATCTCAGCGCATATAGTCCATTATCGAAGCCCTTGCTTTCTGGTTGGGAAAGATTTATAATACGTCAAAAAATCAAACGTGTCGTTACTTATCGTGCCCCTTGTGGCAAAATTCTTCGTAATATGAAGGAGTTACATCACTATTTACGAGCCACGAATAATGTTTTAAATGTGGATAATTTTGATTTTAGTCATGAAATTAGTTGTTTAGCAGAATATGTTATTGAAAGCGCTATTATTCAAAAGCGTGATATATCCGGTGGTCAAGAAAAAATGCCGATACCATTAGTAAACTATTATGACAATACTTTACCACCAGAATGTAAATATTCCGCTAAGGTTATACCAACCGAAGGTGTTAATATTAACACGGATCCAGCATTCTTAGTTGGATGTGATTGTGAAGATGACTGTGCTGTAAGTTGTTAAAAGTGCATTTGTATTTCTAAGTAGTTAATAAGTATTTGTTGATTTTACGAAAGTGATGAATATTTTATAATAATCTTAAATACTTACAAAACAATCTATTTTATTACAATTTAAGGACAAAACGAAATGCGCTTGCTGGCAGTTGACTTTGGCAGGTGCCAAATACGGAAATCCAAATGCTGCTCCGGAAGAAGTAGGCTATCAGTATAGGCGTCTACTGGATCATGTACCAACTGGTATCTATGAATGCAATGCTAATTGCAAATGCAAAAGCAGTTGTCTTAACCGTGTTGTCCAAAATTCGTTAACCATGAAATTACAAGTTTTTAAAACATCGAATCGTGGGTGGGGCTTACGGTGTATTAATGATATACCACGGGGTAGCTTTGTATGCGTATATGCAGGCCACTTGCTAACAGAGGCTAAAGCCAATGAGGTATGTTATGGAAATGTCATTAAATATCCGCATTTGAGTTTTATAAAAATTGTAGGGCGGCCAAGATGCTGGTGATGAGTATTTCGCCGAATTAGACTATATTGAAGTAGCAGAACAGATCAAAGAAGGATACGAATCAGACGCAGAGGTACCCGAACCCGAAGAAGAAGACTCGTACAGCCCGGAAATGGATGATGATTTTACACCAAGCAAGTCATTTTTGACTAGAGCAAAGCATAAGCAAAACGCCATCAAAACAACACGATCCAGTAATCAGGAGGAAGATTCGCAGGAGAGACAAGTAATAAATTTTAATCCAAATGCTGATATGAATGAGGATTCAGTTAGAGAAAGGTACATTTTATTTTCAAACCGATTAATAACTTAAGAGTAATACCTAGTATTTTGTCCTTTAGTTCCATACGGAAGCTATATGGAAACGATGAAGCATGCTATGTAATGGATGCGAAAATTTCTGGGAACTTGGGTCGTTATTTCAACGTAATATTTCTTAAACATATATACATATATTTTTTATTAATAAAAATTTTATTTTTTAGCATTCTTGTGCGCCTAATATGTTTGTTCAAAATGTTTTTGTCAATACTCACGATTTACGTTTTCCAAATGTGGCATTCTTTTCTTCATGCAATATTCGTGCTGGCACTGAACTTACTTGGAATTATAACTATGAAGTGGGTGTGGTGCCTGGAAAAGTTTTGTACTGTCAATGTGGAGCATCCAACTGTCGTCTACGCTTGCTATAAATATTATTTTTCTCTTTCCTTAAGCTATTGCATCTTTCATTTCTATTCGTATTATTATTAATTAGAATTACATTTTATTTTAATATCATCGTATTCATTTCAATTAATCTAGAGTTACCGTAACTTTTAAAATAATACTTGTAAAAAATATGAATTTAGTGTTTGACTACAAAAAACATATACATATACCTATTATAGCATAAAAAGTTGGTCCCATATATTAACGCTGGTAATCAAAACATTCTAAACTAAGATTTCATATTTATCTACCATTGCAAGTCTTGCATATGTCTACGTGGGTAGTTGTTTGCTTTAAGCGGTTATCAATGAGAGCTTGAAAGTTTACTATATGTTAAGGCCTGAGGAATGTTTTGATATAAATATGTTTTCATTTAGCTGTTTTTTTTAAAATCCCGTGATCTTACAAACCTAACTCCATTATAGAAATATATATTTTCAAACTTTCTAGCATTTATAACTTCAAGTATTGATATCTGAAAGAAAACTGTCGTGTACGATTTTATGAACGTCATTATTTACTTTGGAAATTGTGCGATTTCAAACCGACGTGAAAAACAAGCCCGCCAGTAACAATTTCGTAATAAAATTGCTTTGTTATTAAGAAGTTAATTTAAAAACCTCAGATAAGTAGCATTATATAACCACTAATTTTTAAAAGTGTTTTCTTTACAACGAATACATATATATGTACATGGATCTCATAATTCTTCAAGTAATATTAATATGAACATATAAGTACCGTTGGATTCGCACAATATTCTGGCAGTGTAGAAATTTCATAAGTACTATTTTAATAATCCAGGATACGTAACAGCAAAGTGCATATATTTCACTAATATATTCTACAGCTTGCAACATGGTCATTTTATTTTTGTTAAGACCCAGTGACACGCATACAAAATTTTAATTGACTCGCGATTCAGTTTTGCTACGTATATAATTGCATATATGCATGTCATATCTCGACAAAAGCTATGTGCAACATAGATCCAACTATGCTAACGATATATCCGGCTATGGGAAACTAGCATCTGGCAACACCATTAGCATAGATAATTTTACTCATCTCTAAAAATTAATTTGAAGTGCGATAGCATAATTGATATAATTTTCATGCAGTTAAATAATTCCATAGACATTATTATAAAAATTAAACAGAATTTAAATAGATTAAGTAAATTTTATAATATGAATCCCAATATGAATATGCATGCTATGCCTCAGCAACAAATGGGTGGTGTTGGAAATATAACTGGCGCTGTAGGACCACCGAATCCAATGATGCAACAAGGAGTATCACCATTGATGCAGTCATCTCCCCAACAACCGCCTGTCGGACAGCAGATGGTTTCACAGCAGCAACAAATGGCAGGACAAATGCCCCAAAATCCACAAGGACAGCAACAGCAGCACCAACAACCGGAAAAGATCGACAATATATCTAAAGTGAAAAGCTTATTTATGCCCATGAGAGAATCTTTATTATTGACTTTCCGAGGCGCCGCTTTTACACTCCAGCTGAATAATATGGCAGATAACTTAAAAAGGGATGCCGTCATGAATTCAGCTCGCTTCGATAAACATTTGGAGGAGTTCTACGCCTATTGCGATCAAATTGAATTACATCTGAAAACCGCAATGCAATGTATGCAGCAACTGTCTTCGGCGCAGCATTACCTGCCTGGAGCTGTAACAGCTTTACGAACTGAGCCTTATATGCAAGATAATCCTGCTGGACCCATACCGTATCCTACATTCTTGAATACCGTAAGGGTACACATACAATCAACAAAAGATTTACGTGATACTTTGATCAGCGCTTCCCAAAATATATCGCAAGCTGACTGATGATAGTTAAACATGGATTGAAATTCTAAGATTATATTAAATTTGAATGAGAAAACAATTCATGGTATTTATTTCACATAAAAGTATATATAAATAAAATGATACTAATTCTAATACTGCGAACGTTGCTAACATTCATTTTCCGTTTCCTGCATTTTTTGTAAACGTATTTTAAACAAATTGTCATCAACTAAATTTTGTTGTATAACAAACATTTTATTACCACATCCCGCAACAGGACATCTTAAGCGTTTGTTAATTTGTATGGCTTCCAATATAGACGACTTCTCATAATGATGATTGCATAAAGTATTGCGTACCGGATTTTGCATACGTTGCTTAGTTAGTGGATCAAAGACATTAATTTCACTTTCCATTACGAAATCGTCACTTTCAATACGTGTTCTATTACTGCTTGTTGCTTCTCCACTATCTTCAGCCACTGCTTGAAGAATTTGCAATAATTGTTGCTTAAAACTTTTATAATCATTGCACGTTTTCGCATCATACTTTTTAGAAGCAACTGCAAGAAGGTTACTTTTAAATTCCTTCTCAAAATCTTCAGTTGTGCTTTGTTGTTTAGCCACATCCATTGCCTCGTCCATGCGTTTAGCATTTTCTTTAATAGTTAGTAATTTCTCCATGTGGTTTAAGTAAGTTTTAGGGTTTTGAGATTCTAACAACGCAAATATGTATTCATATATATATATATATATATATATATATATATATATATATGTGTATATATATATATATATATATATATATATATATATATATATATACATATATATATATATATCAAAGTGCAATGTACAGACCATGATGAATTATTCCACTATGGCACAGATATGCATTTGAAGCTCACTTACTAAAATACTTTACCTTCATCACCAAACTCTAAAGTCAATTTATATGTCTCCAGAAGACATTGTTGCGCATTTTCCAATTCAGCTTTCAGTTGAGCGTTCATTATTCTAGTTTACTATAGATATCTAATAATCTTATCAACATACGATTAATTTATAAATATTAAACAAATTTCCTCTACCGCGTAATGTAAATTAGTTGCATTAGAGATGATAGCTCGACCCTAAATATTCGATAAGAACAGTGTGGCAAACTTGCATTACAAATTAATAATTTAGCATACAAGATCCAGATAATATTCATATGTGAGATACTCACACTGTGTGCTATGTAGTCATATTGTCACAATATTTTAGGACACTTTAAAAAAGTTGGTGTTGTGCTGCATAAAAAGAGCCATAAAATAATTGCATTCTTTCAGGTATGTTTTGTCACAAAATAGCTCTAGAGATCTGAGTCGAACGGCTGAAAATCTCTAGGCGAGGCGGCGATGGTATATGTTTGCCGCCGTTACTTGTATATGTTTCACAATGAAAACACGGCTAAATATTATTCATGCCTATGCATACGTCTGTACATTATATCACATTTTTATAAAATAAAAATATTAAAAGAGAACTAAATCGGAAGAACTAAATATATATACAAGTGAGAAATATTTCTCGTTTAACTTACATAGCTGGCTGCCACTAAAGGTTTTTTCATATACCGCCGAAAAAAAGTAACGTATTCAGCTCATATCAAGGCAGCAGCTGTTGTTGTTTACACATGCATACAAATCCATTTGATTTGAAATAGCACACTAAGTTATGATGGATTGTTCACACTAGTCATACATTATTATTTTATTTACACTATTATTTTAAGACTTTATAACTACAGTGTGGATTTTATCCGAAATTTCGCAATTAAAAAATTTTTACTGATATTTCAAAAAATTTAAATTTATTAGAAGAAAATGATGATCATGAATGCAGGCTGCGCATACGGCATTTGAGGCAGCCCTCTCTCACTAGCGATTAGCACCCGCTAGTGAGAGGACTAGAAAGAGCACGCGTTGTTTAAGACGAATCCAAGTCAGTTTGCTGCGTGGAGTTGACTGGTGTTCAACTTTCTGGCCAAAAAAGGATAGCAAAGTAAATATGAGTTACGGTTTACAAGATACTTGTATATGGACCACACGGTACTTACATATATACGTAAGTTTTACCTCGTCGGTCTGTGGAAGTGCAAATTTCAGATTGTTTAATAGTGAATCCTTCAGTAGTTACTGAAATGTACGTACCTACATATCCAGGAGATATTTGAGGTCAAAGTTAATTTTTTTTTATTTTGAAATACGTTATGCATTTGCTTTTGTAGTGTAATTTTACAAACTTAGGGATAACTTTTTCTCAGAAAACATAATTTTATACTTTACTATTAAATATATAATTTTTATTTATACAAAAAATAATTATATTAAGCAAAATACAATCTGACTGTTAGATAGCTCGAACTGGTTGGAAAATAATTTTTTTTTCTATTTTAAAATTTACAAATCGTTATTTCTTTGTTAAGAAATATAGTACATGTAATATTTCTTAGCTAAATAACAAAACAAACAAAAAAAAAGGTAAATGGTTTTCAACATTTCGTTAAATTCCTATGTGCTTCGTAACATCTCTTTCTTCCTTTTTTATATATATATATAAAATATATGATGATGAATATAACATAAACATCATTAACAAATAATTTAACCTTTTACAGAAATTAAGAAACGAGCAACAAACGAGCTTTTCGAAATAAAAAAAAATAGTACGTTGTATGCGTGACTGAATGAACAACATGGCAAACTATCTAATTACATAAAATCATCATAATCATCATAGGTACCATAATCATTGCCATATTTCTTAAAGCCATCAATGTCCTAAAAAATAATAATGTTATTTATATATTAATTTTGATCTGCAATGAATTTTAACTTACATCGCTTTCTTTCTTTAGCGTAATTTTGGCCTTGGCCTTACCGGCGGGTTTCTTCGAAGTTTGTTTTTCCAATTTAACTTTTTCTGTGTGTAAATTTTCTACGTTTATTTTCAGTTTCTTTAAGTCAGCAACAGTCACTTGAAATTAAATAGCATGTAACAACATTAATTAATAAAAATATTTCAAAATATGTATTATATAAATTCTTATAAACTTACAATGTACACCTATGCTGCGTACTAGATCATCAATGAATTGGAAGAAGTGAGGCGATTCTTTGTATTGCGCCAATTTCCAACTAAGCGTCGCTCCAAACTCCTTGAACTCTTCTTCCGTTTGAGGATTAAAAGCATCTAACCCACCCCCTATATCGGAAATACCAAAGGTTTCTAATGCGCTTTTTAAATCGGATTCTTCTTGTATTTTTTGTAAGCGCAACTTTTCAGCCAGTTTTTCTTCAGGTGTCATTTTAGCTATACGTTCTGCTTCAGCTTCAGCTTCTAGTCTCTGATAGATAAACATATAATTAATAATTTTCAACAAATTTATAACTAACTATACATATAATCAATAATTTCATCCTATATTCAAGGCCTTAGAGTGGGAACAAGATGTTGGAAATAGTTGTTATCCACAAGGAGTCGTTGACTGACTTGTGTTCTTGAAGTGACATTGATAAATCGTTGCGGAACAAAGGGGAACATATTTGAGCAATATAGAATTTAATCAAGAACTAGTAGATGTGGATTTAATTTATTAATTGTTGAAATGTACTAAAATCGGAACGCTTTATTCTCTAAACAAATAACATTCACTCAGTATCGGCTAAACGTAAACATATGAATATAATATGATGTTCTAAAAAGATGAAAATTATTTGTTTATTAAAACTAAAGAAATCCCATATTTCAGAAAACATTTTTCACTCTTATTCTTCCAAAAACTTCTGAATATTCCCACACATTCGAAATTCAAAATTATTGAATAAAATATATGTTGTATGACATAATTACCTCTTGTTCGGCCAATTTGGATTTTAGAGCTTTATTAGGTTTCGTTTTAACTGGTGTCTGTTTTTGCGTTGCCTCTGGCTTTTCTTCATCTTTTTTTTCTTCCTCCTCAATATCCCAGCTGTCCTGCAAACGGATACAATAATGTTCATTAGAGTAAAATCAAGTTTAAAAAGTTTTGCCAAGTAGTAAATTTTCAAAGGTACAATAAAATTTTATAAAACAACATATTCTTTCTCTTTAAGTTGACGACAAGGAATATGTATGTATATGTATATTAATTTAATGCACACTTGCACACTAAAGCAGGTATGCGAGGTAAACAACATAAACAAAAAATGTTATACACGTGTCAACAAAACAGTACGTACATACATACATAACTATGTACATACGAACGTAAAGTTTTAAAAAATTTAGAACTACAGATATTAACATAAAGCAATCTTACTTTAACATCCTCATCGTCATCTTCTCCAGCCCATTTGTTTATGTTTTCGGGAATAACAACCAAAGGTTTATCAGCTGCACTTTCTACAAAAATGAAATCAGGTCAGTTTCATGGCTTGTTATGATCATCTTTTAAGCACATGGTCACATTTCACTTTATTTTGAGCAATGCCCTCTGTCCAAATGTAAATTCCTTTGAACAAAGACATTTGCCAACAACTTACCCCAATCGTCCTCCATTTTATATCGCCTTTATTGTAATCTTTACTATTATATTCGCAATATTACCAGAATATTTTTAAAGTACTTATATATTTATTGTGTCCACGATTTATCTATATTTGGTTGAAATAGTCTTTTTCCCAAATTTGTCGACAAAATGTGACAAGTTGAATTTGACTTGAATAATGCCACAGGGATTTAATAGAATGCTTGTTCTTCTTGATTTTTCATTCTCCTTCATTTTTGACGTTTGTTGCCCGGACTGTATTTAAAAGTATTAAGAAGATTATAACAACAGGGGTAACAATTATAGCATCCTATGATAAGCCATATGATATTGCTCATGCCATTATGAAGTCTTATATACTGCGACATCGCTACAACAATTCTTTGGCTACACTGCTGTGCTATTGTAGTGTGCAACAAATTCTGCATTATATTTGTATATGCGAGCGTTGTTAGCAATAGTGAATGTGTGAAACATTTCAACGTGCTTTGTTGCTATAATATATGACGTTTGTCATGACCTTACACAAATAACATTTGATTTCGATGCTTTAATGTTGTATTTACTGCCGCAGGAAGGCAAATTTACTATAAAAGAACTACACAAGCAGTTTGTCAGCCAAAAGGAGTTTTCATGGTTGATATATAGCATTTATATATATATATATATATATATATATATATGATTACTAACATGCAGTCGCTATTCTTAATATGCTACGACATGAGTCTATGATTAACTTTGAAGCTAGTCTAAGTACATACAAGGGTGAGGAAAGTAGAAAGGAACGCAGAATAATTTATATCTATTCTTGTTACTTTATTTCTTACATGGTGTCGTATTAGCTTATGTCTGATGTAAACAAACAAGCAGTTTTGAAGGAGAATTCAAGGAAATTTCTTCCAGAAAAACAGCTCTGTCTAAAGCATCACTATGGTCATGGTATAATTATATACCGGGTGGCCTTGCAACGGAACCTAGCACAACATTACAATTATTTTTGTAAATTTTTTTGTAGGTCACAAGAACTTGGCATGAATACATCCCAGCAATGGCAGACGAACTTAATATGTGGAAGCGATACCACCTACATATCATTTCACCATGGTTACACATAGATAATTGTTTAAAGAACAAAACAGTTCTGGTAGCTCCGTTTGCAGGCAGCTGATAATTAAATTGAAAATTAATAGTTTGAACAAAATTAAAAAAATTAAGATTGCAGTAAAAAAAAACTAATTTGCCTCGATCGTGTGGGAAGTTGGAAATAAAAGCAGATAAAACTCTTCTTTGTCCAATTAAATAAAAAATCAGACAATGGCGAAAGTAATATCACAGGATACATTCGACGATGTTGTTAAAGAAAATATTTTAGAGTTCGACATGTCACCGGATGAAGCTAAACAGGAGACCATAAGTCAGTTTGAAGCTCAAGTAAGTGTTAAAATGATCACAGTATACATCGAGTAGGAGTATTTTTTTAAAATGATTTTGCTTACTTATGACTCATTAAAAATTTGTATTCATACATTTATTCATTAATTTAGGGCATTAACTTAGCAAATATTATCAAAGATTTAACCATTAATGTCGCTTCTGGCAAACCAATTCTTAATGAGTCCATTGATAATCTTAAAGTTTGCTTAGATGAGAAAGATAAAGAAAAGGAAAGATTATTGGAAGTTATGAAAATAATCGAAGACGAGTGTCAAAAATCTATTGCTCACCGTGTTTTGGCTGCAAAAAATAATGCCAACTGCTTGCTTCTTCAAGTGATAGCTAAGCAACTTGATTCAACAGATAATAAAGGCGATACTGAAATTATTGAATCAGCTCTCAAAGTTCTAAATAGTTTGTATAACAAACAGCCTGATATATTTGATTCATATTCCTTATCCATGGCAAAACGTCTGCTGGATTCTTATACCGACAGCGATCACGTATGCTGTTTAACTCTACAGTGGTTGCAAAAATGTTGCATAATGCATGAAATTAATCGCCAAAACATTATTAATGCTGATATCATAAAATGCTTGAAGCCATTCATATGTAAAGAAAAGAGTGCAGTGTTACGTGATGTTTTAAGTGTCTGCCGCTATTTGGTGCTAGATGATGATATACGAGTTGAATTTGGATGTGCTCACGAGCACGCACGACAATTGGCCGCTGAGTTTATTATCGATTTAACAAACCTTCTGGGGCAGTTCGATGATGTTGCAATTCTAGCCGATTTGTTGTTAACAATTGGAACACTAGCGGTACGTCAAGAATTTTGCATTACCGTCGATGACGCTGGCGGTATAAAGTTGGTGCTACAAGTAATGGTAAGAATCGCTTTGTAATAAAATATGTAACACTACTTTTAGTTTAATTGTAACATGTAATATATACGGTTTTAAAGTGAATATATTTATATTAAAACTATTGCTGGGAAATTGAGTACCATTACAATTAATTCTCAGCTATTAAAATAAGTTTTTATAATATCAACATAGTTGAAGATGAAGGTGGCGCCTACGATATTAAGATATTTCAAATTCTCTAACTGCTCAGTTATACCTATATATTTTTGTACATAGTCTAGGCCACTAAAACTATATACATGGCTCCATGCAAGTATTTTTGTGCTTTCTTTAAGAACTATTTTTTATAGCTCTTAGATATCACTATTCTATCGCTATATAGGAAACATCCATTTGCAAAATAAAAATCGTCATTTCTTGTGTTCAACGTTCGCGTGTGATTTGATTAGAATGAACAATTATAACCAAGCTGGACACGAGTAAGTGCACGTTGATTGAATCTGGGCAGCCCTTGTAGAAGTTGAGGTACATAGGAGACATATCTTGCCGGACAAGAATTTTGTAGAATAAGGGCGAAAATAAAAATTGTATGGTGAACGACCGTTTGTACCACAATTTTTTTGTTTTCTTTTTCCTCCACAATGGAAATTTCAAAGCTAGGTAAAATGACCTTAGACCAGTATATCGCTGCTATGATTTTTTGTTCCTGGTAAAGCAAGTGTATGCTCGTAGAGGATCAAATAAGAAACGTTTGTTAATACTAAAATTATATAAATACACATTTTTTATTATATATATATATATATATATATATATATATATATATATATATGTATATATATATATATATATATATATATATATGTATATATATATATATATATATATATATATATATATATATATATATTCGAAAATTCATAGATTGTATTTGACACTATCATTTATTTAGGAAAATAATACAAATGCTGTGCGTCTAAATCGTGAAGCTCTTAAACTCTTACGTGCCTTGGCAGGCCATGATGCCGTAAAAAGTCATATAGTGCAGCAAGGTGTGGCGCCCATACTCAAAGATTTGCTACATACCCATATGGTTTGCCTTTATAAAATACTATAAAATATGGTTGAAGACAAAACTTCCATTCCAGGCTAATGAAAATCTTGTAGTGGCGGCTTTGGCCTGTATTTCAACATTGACACTTCGTGTTAAAGATAATAGTAAAACTTTATTCGATACAGGAATTTCGGAAACTATTGTAGAATCTATGCGTTTACATCAAAAAAGCAAAATTGTGCAGGTGGGTTATAATTTATTTATTTTGATCCAATATAAGTTGATTAATCTTTAGCGTAATGGTGCCTGGGCAATACGTAACATGGTTTCTCGATCCAGGGAACAATGTGATACTTGGCTTTCTTTTGGTGTAGAGGATATATTAAATACAGCAATGAGCGAACATCCGTCAATTTTGCAAGATGTGAAAGCGGCTTTACGGGATTTGGGTTGCAAAGTTGAATTGAAAGAAGAATGGACTGGCACTGCCGAAAAGAAAATTATGAACAATCAATAAACATGCATTCTACGTAGAAAATCTTTTTCGTATAATGAAATTTAATTAAAAGACTAACAAAACCCCAAAAATTTGGAAATGAATATACATATAACAAACTAAATATCACATCCCATTTTACTAATTTTTATAGACACATAAAATATAAATTAAGCACGAGTAATTTATTGCTAATAATTTTTAAAATTTGATATATATTTTTACTCTTTATTTGTACCTTTTTATATATATCTTTTTTTTTATAACATCAGAGTATTAATAAACTTGTAATATTCGAAGGAAAGGTCTAATTATTTTCTTCTACGTTTTCGCTATTTTCATTAACTATATTTAGAAAATTTAGTAGTTTTTTTCAATACAATTGTAATAAAACTATGCTGTGATCTTATTTTTTATTTTAATTTTTATAAAATTTGAGGTATCCAATTTTGAAAAGGCGGAAAATAAAAGGAAGGTTTTTATGGAATTTATCATATATGTTCTGAAAATCAACTTCCACGAAATTAATGTTAAAGCATTGAAAAATGTTTTGTGTGCAGTAAAACCGTTCACAGTTTAATGATATATGCTGGAATAATTAATATGGGCTAGCCGTTTCGTTAAAAACTAGAAGAGGATGATAAGAGATTGTCTAATTTGATGATCAATTGATTACTTCCTTCTTTTTAGAAAACATGTGCACTAATTTGACTTTTACTTACTTACTTATGTAGTTAGCCAATAAATAATTGTTGGCTGGCTGCATCAAAAGAATTATTCATTTTCAAATTGTCTTTTCTAAAAATATACAAAATCTATTAAATATTTATAATATAGAAAGAAATGATGCATGATTTATACGTATTAGCAAATAACACAATTTTTAAGTAATACTTCAAGCCAGCTTAAATGTATAGGTTACTTTACATTTTATGAAAATTTTCTTTTATCAGGTATCCATTGCATAATCATAGAAACTAAGTATCTTATAAAAATGTAAACATGTTCAAACTAACTTAAATGACGGCATAAGTATTTCAGTTCTTTTTGAAACAAAAAAAAAAAACAAAGATGAAAACTCAAATTTAAAGGTGCAATCACTTGGCTAAATCGATATTGCGCAAACCGCCATTCTTTAAACGACTGTGTACTGTGCTAGCAAATGCTGGCTTTTGTTTCACTTCGATTGATTCTTTAGTAGCATTTACAAGATGGACCTCATCATCATCACTTATGTTACGTTCAAAGGGATCCACACGTTCCGAACCGCCGAAACCGTTATATACATAATTGGAACGTAAAGATGTACCAGTTGAACCAGACGCACCCAAATTGGCAAACAGATCCATACGAGGCTTTTTCAGTATGGAGTACTGGAATTATATACATTAATATTTTTCTTATACACAGAGAACATTTAATTTTCTTAACTAGCTATTTTACCTTTTGAGGTAAATCAATTTTAGTTTTGCGTATGGCTCCTAAACCCGTTTTCGTAGGCGATATTTTTAATACCGTGACTTTATTGCCTAAGGTATTAGTATTGTTACTTAGTCGATTTTCATGATTTTTCATTAACAATGGTGGCAGCAGAACATTACATGACTTTATATTTAAATAAGGAGAACAAGATTCCTCAATTTTTTTTACACTATCTCTCTAAAGAAAAACATGTTAAAAATATTTCTAAGAAGAAAGTGATATTGGAAAAATAATGAATTACTACTATAGTGGACGCAGTTCGACGTTTCTCTTCCCCGACCTTCGGTATTGGAGTTATTATATCTGCACTTATTATTGTTACATTGGGCGATTCTCTATTGCTGATATTATTTTTTTTAATGGTGTCCTCCAAGCATTTTATCTGTAATGTTAGCATGTTCCTACATATTTGTGTGAAGGATAAATAAAATTTTGACTGAAATACCTTTTCCAATAATTGATAATTATCACTTTCTAATTGTGAATTTCTTTCCTCTTGTGCTCTGTAATTTAATAAAATTAATTATGATTATTATTCTTACAATCATATCTGAATTTTGTTTCATCGTAACTCACTTCCTTAGTTCGATTTCTTTACGCAAATCGTTCTGCACTAATTTTAAAGTACTGCGCATGTCGGCCTTTTTGTTTTCACACATTTTTAATTCTCTGCAAGTATTAAATTATTTATAAAGACTACTTACTGTATACTGCTATATATCAATTAACGGGGAATTAGTTTTAGTGTTTTCCATTAGAAAGTTTGTTTACCTTTTTAAAGTAGCTACCCAACTGGACAAAATTTTTGGATTTTTTTCATTATGTAATATTTTCTCTGCATCTCCCATGCTTGATGTTAGCAGTGTATTGACTCCGTTCATTGCTTCTATTTGCTCTTTGAGATGATTTATTTCTTTACGCAGATCGTTCGTTAATTTGACCTGTGATTCGAGCATTATTTTCTATAAATTAAGGACAGTGTTTATGCAATAAAGCTGAAGTAATATTAAGTATAATTGTATAACCTTTTCAGCATAGTTGAGTATTAGACACCTTTTGCTTTCCAAGTCTTTCTCTAAGCCAGCTATCGTTTTCCTGCAAAGAAATGATTATGGTTCATATGTATGTAAGTACTTGTTTTCTTTTTCTGCATTTTATAAAATTGAACGAGTGTAAAAGTTACACATTGCCTGCGGTTAATATGTAATTGAAATATTATTTGTCTGTTTTAAGAGGAACCGCTGTATTTCACATAAGATTTTCCGCAAATTAAAAATAATTTTTCACATTTGTTGCGTAAGAACAAAATGTTAGTAGGCAAATATATTTCTATATCATGAGGGAAGATGAAGACATAAACACCCGTAAAAATTGAAGCCCTACTGAAATTAATGGAAAAGTTCAGTATAAGATGTGGACTACTTTTCTAGAGCACATGGAAGTAATTCTACGATTTGAAATTTTTTCATTTTCACCCCGAAGTGTAATAACATACAAATTTGGGTCAAGTACATACTTATTTGTACAAATATTAGTTTTTCGCATATGTCTGCCATGAAACAAGGGCGTCAGATATATGTATCCTTTTTGTAACTCTTTAAAGTTCTTTACGGGAAACTTGGAGTATAAATAAATTGAAATTAATTTGAAAAAAAAGATGGGAAGGCATTTCGAGCAGAATTTTACATAAACATATTAACTTTGTACATACATACTTCCATACTTATACACATGTACATTTATCACCTCAAATAAATACATATTTATGCAAATTCTGTAACTCAATATTATAAATTTTTGACTTACATGCATTTCTTTTGAGTTTCCTTGCCACTTTTTATTTCATCACTAGCCTTTTGTAATTCTTTTTCCTTGACCTGCAACTGTAGTTGAAGATTCTCCAACTGCTCCTGCAGGGAACCAACATCAATGCGGCTACAGTCTAAGTTAGCTAAATTGAAATAAACTCGTATAATATTACGATCAGTGCACTTATGGCGACACTGTGGACAAGTTTTAGATCTAAAACATTAATAATAAAACAACTTTCAATATTCCTCATCCAAACGTTTTTAGTTTCTATTCTTGAATTATGTAAATACCTTTGTAACCATTTTCCGAGACAATTTATGTGAAACATATGACCACAACTGGTAACATGAGCATCATCAGATGCTTTAAATAGTTCAGCACAAATAACACAATTTAAGTTTAACATTTTTAAACAAACAATTAAAGAGATTCAATATTATTCTAAACTATCAATGTTTGCCAATTAATGTTGCTTAAGGAATTTTGACAATATTCATGTTGTTTTTGTAGTTTTGCCGCCACTTTTCTAGCTGTCAGACGTTGTTTTGACTGAACACGTACAAAAATACATATGTTGGTTGTTGGCTTGGATAGGTGATATTGAAAGGCTCAGAGCTACCAGTGCTATATTAAAGATTATCTCGAATGTCTCATTTTTCATACTCAAAGACCCGATATTCTCTATATTATATAGAGCAATTACATCAGTTGTGGAAAGCTTTTATAAACATCACAGTACATCGCATTCAAAAAGTTATTTTCGAATATACTGTGACTTCTCGCCATACCGTGCCATCCTATGCTTTTGAGCTCTTATTCTAATTTTCAAATCAACCGATTAGCATCTAAAAAGCAGTAATTGGTATAGTTACCAATTACTGTAGAACAGTCGAGAACACTAACTGATCAGATATATAATTTTGGAGTTTTTATGAACATATATTTTCCGCATTTTTTCGTTGACGACATCTCACGATCGGATTAACCAACTATGACCCGGTTTACGGTAATCGAAGTGGTTTTTATATGTAAAGCGGTTTGAAGTTATTTTAGCAGATATACTGTGAAAAATGTTTTTTTCGGAGTTTTTTGAAAATATCTCGAAACCTTCCACTTCGAATCAGTTCAAATATAGAAACGCTCTTCAGAAAGCAACCAGTTTGGTTTGATTTGGTTTAGCCGTTCAAAAGGTACAAGCAGGTCACTTACACATAGTGACAGGCTCCCAGAATTAATCAGGGAAGCTTCCTAGGATCTCAAAATATAGAGATCTGATGAGAAGTGCATTTTTTCAAAACGGGGTTAAATAATAACTTTCCAATTTTTGAAAATTTTCAATTTGCAAGGTTTCCTGTTTTAGCGGCACGATACATATATTTTTCTGTAAATCTGGAAAATTATTTATAAATATATTGGACATATGAAGACTTGATAAACTCTCATCCCCTCTTAATAAAACTCTTTTTTAATTTTTTGTTCAATTAATCATTAGATTTGATTTCTTTTATTATATATTTTAAATATATATTTTGATATATTATAAATTTTAGAACCTTTAATTTCATATATTATTTGCTTAAAAAATGTTCCAAACTAATATTTCAATAAACAGTTTAAAGTTTTAGATATCGATATTTGTGTGAATAATGTTTCGTTTTTCAATTAATGATTTTTTTAGTTGCATTAGAAAAATTCTACAACCTCGGGGCTCTTGAGATTGAAGAACTTCTTTTATAGCATTGAAATTTGTTCTCGTTTTCGGAAATATCAGAAAAACTCATATTCGGAAATTTTCATATATCCCTATAAACTAAACATGTATTTTAATTAATTTTGATTTCAATTTATTTCACTAATAACAGCTTTATTTATATTTTGATAGATATTGTTTTTATGAATATACACGGGTATGGAATTTGTTACAGTATTAAATATGTTTTTTTATATATTCAATAAAATATTATAAATGCGCGAGATTTGCTTTATTTAGGTAATTCAGTTGAAATTTAATTTTTATTTAAAGTTATGCATTTCAAATGGTCTTTTTAAAAAATCAGGTTGCAGTTAAAGGGTTTTGGACTTGGTAGGTTACAAATATAAGCACATGTTTAAGTTATCGATATTATATGTTGAAAATTGTATATATATGCGCGAAACTATAATCATAGAAAGAGCTCTACAACCGGATTTATGTAAAAAAATGCTTTGTAACTGGTTTAAATTGTAATCCAGTTAATACGATGTAAATTATACTTTCTTATTGTAAGAGCAACTAAAAATAATATGCATTAATTTTGTCTTCTTCGGTCTCCCTAATTTTTTTGCTCAATTTTAGCTGATTGGACATCCTATTCGCTTATAATTTGTTTTGAGATTTTATGAAAACATTTATTCCAATTTGAAATATACTTGTATTTTGTATGGTTATAATATATTCCATTAAGGATTTCCAATTTTAAGTAATTTTTAAGGCAAGCCGACGCACTGTGGCTTAAACAAAAAAGTGGTAATATGTGTGCAATTTTCAAGCTCCTGATTGGATTTATATAAAAATTAAAATGAAGAGAAGTCAACTTTTCGGAAGTCAACTTTCGAAGTCTTTAGTGTAAACAAATTTTGTGCGGCTTGTAACTTTTGACCGATTTGTACAATAAAAAAAAACCAAAATATATTTCTGTACCTTTTATAGTTTAGGAGACATTTCACTTCAAATTAATGTTGGTTAATATTTTGGTTCGAATTTTTCATTTTTGATGCAAACTTTTCTTACCAACATGTTATAAATAACATTAGATTTTCAAGATGAAAATTTTAAATAACTTTAGAGGCGGGAATTTATAAAAGTCATGTACACATTAAGCCGTCAACGTGGCCGAGAATGACTTTCTTGGATATCGCAGAGCATAACCCCGCTTTTGCACCGGCTTAAAATATATAATACCGTCATATTGAAATTAGTTGCAACTAAAATTCTCATATACTTTTCGCTATACTAGTGAGCGAACGTTTTCTTTGTAGTGCAATTGAGCAAAAAACATATACATAAATAAAAAAATAATTTGAAAAAAATCATATGTAATACTGTATTAATTAGCATGTATATTCTGTTTTGGAGATGTTTTAAGAAAACTGAAACCTAAATTAAACTAACTTAAGTCCTTAAAGCGATGTCTTATTATACAGTTATATTATACAATTGATTTATTGTTTTTTTTTTGTATTCATATGAGTTATTGATTTTAATAAATTTTTTCATTCAATATTTGTGTAAACATTTTACTTTTAATGAATTAATTATTATATAACTTAGCTAGAACAGCAGTTTTTTGTGACGTTCTTAAACTTGTTTTTTTTTATTATATGTAAATTTTAAATTTATTATACAGATTTTTTATACAGTTAGTATTTGCTATTTGAAATATTAATTATACATTTTACCCATTTTTCCCGAATAGTTTGGTGTTTGTAGCTTTTTGATAAATGTTTTCATGTTGTTTATTTTATCAAAAAAACTTTATATGCACTTTTTTTATATGTATTTTTATGTAAATTTGATATTAATAAATTTTAATGAGTATATATTTGTTCACAATTTTTATATATATATTTTGTATTGCAGTTGAGTCGCTTAATATGTATGAATGTATAAATTTACTAAAGTTAATCTACTTAATTTTTCATATTAATTAAATTTAGTCTGTTTTTTATTCAGGGATAAGTTTCTATTACATATTTTATTGTTTTAACAAACAAAAAAAAATATTTAAAATATAAATTAACTTTAGCTGGGAAACGTGGACAGGTTGAGAATTTATATTTTATTGTAACATTGTAGGATATTGTTTCACTAAGAGTTAATAGCCGCCAAGTGATTAAATCTACTTTTTAATTATTAAACCTTTCATGGGAGCCTTTTCTTAAATAACACTTTACTGTGGAGTTATTGTAGCAGGACCGATGGTAATATTTTAAGCTTTATACGTTATGAACTTTTTTAATTTTATAAAAAAAATGTTATTTGGAGATGAGTACGTTAGGTAGTGAAATGATTAATTTGATTACATAAAAAAAGATTTTGGTTAATAAGAGGTTTATTAAACAAATTTTTATATGAAAATTTGTTTTATTAAACTATTGCGTGTATAAAATAGGGCTCAAGATTCTAACCCCCTACTTCACAAACGATTGTTAAAGTTAATGAATGTTTTAAGGGATCTTTAACCATATAAAATCCATACTTTAAAGCTTCTTTAATATTAATAATCGTTTATGAATTAGGGGTGTAATTACTTAAGTTGAAGAGCTGCTTTGTGCAACCAATAATTACATTTTTAGCTCTCCTGAGTTTTAAATACATACTTATAAGAAGTACTTGAAATATAAAATAAGTTTCATAATTATATAAAATCTTATATAAATTAAAAAAGAGCAATTTGTACAAATTATATAAAATAAATTCTTTTGCGATACTCTTTGTTATTAACGTGTTCTTAATCATAGAAACTTTTTACATATTGGGCCTTTAAATGTATATCCATCCCAAATTTTTATTTTTTTATTGATTTTTTATTTTTTAATATTCAGTGACATCGTGGATCAGGTAGTAAGAATTTGAAGAGATATCTTTGACTTTAGAACAATTGTCTTTATGTTATGAAAGGATATATAAAATAACGAATAATAATAATAATATATTCCTACTAAAAGTTTGAGGAAGTAGAAGGGAAGAAGATGACATAATTGATATAAATATTTTTATAATTTTGTTAGGATTTGCCTGGTTGTTAAGGAACCATTTTATATATAGTCTTGTATATATTTGACACCTCAAATCATTATCCCATTATTACAAGGATGCTTTTATTTTGTTGTAAGAGAGAAGCAATTATATATCGTTGATATGGTCTCATAAAGTAGGCAGATATAAAATGTCATTTTACTCTTGGTTGATATCGAACATTTTGCTGGGTAGCAGCATCCTTTAAATAATTGTGAAACAATACATTTCTTAAATATACAATAATATATAATTTCTGCCAACCAATTTGTTCACAGTATTTAACATTTTAGTTTTTCTGTACGAGTATGTCTATGACAAAAGGAAAATACAATATAACGATTTACGTAATAGTCAACTTAACAAGAAGATATGCTTTCAATTGTATTTATAAATATTTGGTATTAATTTTAGCAAGATTTTTGTTTTCTTATTATAAAATTTCAAACAATTAAGAATAACTATTTATTTTGTATTTCTGTTTACTTCTTTTTTGTTTTGCAAATACTTGATGCACTAATATATAGATATAGTTAGACAAATGTAAATACACTTAAATAACAATTACGCAAAATTTTTCGTATGAATATATTTAGTATGTTTGTGTGGTTTTATTTAGAATGTCAATGTACACAAAAGTAAACAATTTCAATTTCCAACTATCACTATCACTTACTTGTACAAATACTACATAATATTTATGTTTTAATTAGTTTAATTAATTTATCTAAATATCTATGACATTATCGATATTTATTGTAGAATTCAATATTTATAGTATTTACAACAAATTGAGTATGAGTTTATTTCATTTAACTATTTTATATTTAATTTAGTTTGTACATACATACAGTTTCGTTTTTGTTACACACCTTTTTTTGTGTTTAACATTTTGATTTAGTCCTTTGTAATATAATATAATAATATTTTTAGTTTTATTATTTTTCGAAATCTTTTGGTTGTGTTTTCCTTGAAACATTGTTCATTGTATGGTCCTTTAGGTAACTGCAATTAAAAGGAAATTGTTTAAGATTTAATATGCATATAAAACAACAAATAAACGTTTGTTTAAGAATTATTTATCTGAAATGTCTCAAATAATGTGTGAATATTGGTTTGTAACAAATATTTATGGTGTAAAATATACATGTAAAAAAAACACTATTAGTAGTACACCATTTCTTACACCAAATCATCAGTAGACTTTCATCGAATTCCAATATAACAAAGCCTCTCTCTCAGGTTATGGATAAACTTTCAAAAACTATTTGAAAATTACTAAGCAAACACATAAAGTTTGAAATTTATTATTTATATTTTTTAAACTATTTAAAAACGTAGTAACTGGCACAAAGTTTTATTAAGAGTCGAGTTGAACACACGCTGCAGTAAATTGCTCGACGAATATTTTCCTTTAAACCCACAAGAGATTGTCCTTATAAGCCCTCTGTTTGAGGTAGTCACTTAAAAAAATCCATGAGAGTTAAATCGGGCGACCTCGATGGATATGGGATGTCCCCAAAGCAACTGCTCAGTTTTTGGGAGAAAATTTCCCGTGTGTGCAGTCGCCCCACGTGTGTGGAATTTTCCCTTATTTTTATTGTATTTCTTTTATTTTTCGCCAGACGAGGATAACTTTTTTTTTTAATTCCAAAAAGAAAATTATGTCTTAATTGCTGTTATGAAAGCATTGCAACTGGAAAATTGGTCTGCTTCAAAACGTGATTCATAACACCTCTCTTCATACGTCCTCCGAACACTTTCCGCTTTTTTCTAGTTTCGGCACAGTGTATGCATATGCCGGGGTCATCCTACGACTGCTGGTCGCACTTAAAAAATATTAAAAAAAAGTGTAAAATTTTTTTCGAAATAAAGAATTAAAAATAAAAAAAAAATTTTCGAATTAAATTTTATTTTAGAATAGAATCCTGTTCTTTTATCAGAATTGACAAAATTCTATTATGCATGATTTTAACAATTTCCTTAAAGATTGAAAAGAAAATTACAAATTCAAATAATTTTCTTGTATTCTTTGTTTTAATTTAATTTGAAATTCGTTTTATCTTTTATTGTCCTAAAAATCATTGCTTTAATTTCCTTTAAAGTTGCTGGCAATTTTCTTTTTCTATTCGATTTTCTTTTTCCTTATGTATATTGGAAATTTTCTAAAACATTGAATCATTGAAAAAGAATTGAATTTGGATTGGCTGCTAACGATAATGGCAAAATAGTTTGCAACTATGGTCGTATTGCTTTAAGTGGTTTCCTTCATTATTCTTTCTTCTTTTTTTTTTGTCTTCGTTATCTAAAATAGCCGCAAAAAGCATTTTATATTCAAAAGCTGTTAATGCTGTTAAATGTGTAATTTGGTTCGCTTTTTCCCCCGTCCCTCAAAATAATGATTGTGAAAAATGTGTCTTGAGATAATCTATATAACAGAGCTTAAGACGTTCAGCTTGATTGTTTGCTAAAATATTTTGGGTGACTTTTTTTTTTGCAAAAAGCATTTCGCAGTTCATATGCCCGCTGGTTTATATATTTCGCTGCAATTTAGATCATTTCCGTCGTAGCTAATATTAAAAATAAAGACTGCATTAACTATTTAAGGATTTTAAATTCAATGGAAAGAACTAAACAAATATCTCGAGTGCGTCTTCAAAAATCCTTTGCCAAAAATTGCTTCAAGTGTAACGATTAGCTTAAAAATCATTTGGGGAACTGCAGGGCGTTTATGTTTGTCAGCGTGTGTGTTTTAAATGCAGGGATGTAGCTGTCTGTAGAAGAATATATGTAATGATGGCCTCAAATACAATTTTTTTCGGAAAAAAGAAATGGATGTCTATAAAATAACAGAATTATTTTTGAAACTATTTAATATTTAAGTAAATAATCTTCAAAATTTAAGAGTTAAAGTAAATAAATATGGGAAAGATAATATTTGTAGCTTAAAATGAAATACAGAGCTGTTCTTATATATAATTTACATGAAGCCAGAGGGGAAGGTACATGACGGTGTTAATCGCTGTCGGTACAGTTCAGCGGCCAGTGCTATGCCCTCATCATTGAAACAAACCCACAGCAAATTAACATAATTATGGACTAATATCCATGACTGAGTGTGGAGTCGAACTCCGAACCTAAGGCATCGTAGTCTTGTTTCTTACTACTTTAGCTAATAGCGGCTTTTGAAAACAGCTGTTTTGCTCTGCTGTGTACGTTGAATATATAAAAATTAGTGTTGACTTTCGCTTATGCTTTGAAATATTTATTATGTCTTTCTGAATTAAAAATACTTTTTCGGACAATTGGCTTGTTAAAATTGTAATTAATAATTATATGAATTTTTTTTTTTTAAATTATGTAATTGATTCCTATTGTTTTCATAATTGATTAAATTACTGCTGTGATCTATGACAATATGGCATTATTCACATTTGGCATCATATTAACAAGTTCTTTTTTATTTTTGCTTTAATTTATATAATTATTATAATTAAAACAAACCTTTAACGTATTTGAGCAATTTTGCTAAAATTTTTTAAAATTTTAAATCAAATTTTGCTTTTGAGCTTTTGTTTTAAAAGAGATATTATAAATATATCTGTTTTTCTTAAAGCCATTACACTAATTTATGTTGGATAAGGACGATTTTATATTAATTTCTGTTATTAAAACAAAATGAGAATTTAAAATCATTCGTCCTTGAAAGTAAATACAATTTTGCTGCAGTCGTAAAATAATACTTTTCAAAGGATTTAAATATTTCATAAATTTCTAGTTCGTTTGAGCTTTAATTTCTATAATAACAAAATCATTAAAGGTAATGCTTTCCAAATGAATAAGTTTCTATGAAATATCCTTTACTAAATAACAAATAAAGGCATAAAAAACAATAAACGTAAAGGAATAGTTGTTAGAAAGGGGATGATGGGCAAGTTGTTTTGCTGCACGGCTGCCTGCTTTAATATAGAATTCAAATTTGCGTAGCACTTGGCAAATTTTATGCGGTTACAAGCTGTTTGCAAAACATTTATCAACGTTTACTATTTACGATGCCACTGAAACTAGCAGCAGTCATGGCTACGATTACAAAAGGATTGCTTCCTCACTGCAGTCTCACAATAACAGGTTCATGATGATGAGCTTAACGGGGTACAATTGTAAATGAATGCTGTAAATCTTTTTTCATATACAAATTTCTTTTATTGTTTTCCCAATAATGCCTGGGAAAATCAAGAGAACACGAGATGAAGAGCTTGCAAAGGACCTAAGAAAAGGCGCACTCAATTCTCTTCTTATTGTTGCCTTATGCATTCATCTTTTGAATAAATCCTACAAAGGCAAAGCATTCGTCCCCTTACTAATTTGCTTAGTAGTAATTTGAGTTTGTACTTTATTAAGAAGTGGTCGTTGTAGAGTTGCAAACATACAACTACAAACGTTAACTAGAATGCAAACGTATTCAAGTGTTGTTAGCTGCAGAGTCTTAACATGCCTCTTTCTTTTGTCTTCAGTTCAATTGTGGCTTTTTGTCTTGATTAAATACTTAAATAAACAGCTGAACTTACATGAAAATATCTGTAACAAGTTCATATTCTAGTTAATGGTCATGTAAGGCAAGCAAAATTCTGAATTTACAATTCGTTATATTTCTTAAAATTATTTATAGTTTTCAATGTAACATTTTTAAGTATTTTTCTTAAAAAACTTTTACTGAATATACAAAAATTGTAAAAAAAAATTTTTAGCACGAAAATAAAAGCAGAAAATGTGTAAAGAAATTGCTGACTTCACGATCATATTAACATATTGAGAACTTTGCATGTCCTTTCGCATGTTCATGAAATATTCAGTTCAATCTCCGAATTTCTATTTGTGTTGAAAATTGCTTTGCAAATAAATTTGCAAAATATCGGTGTACAGATATCGGCGATGTAGTTAAAGTCGAAATCAACTAGTGCGAGTGAGATGCAGGACTCTCGAAAGAGAGTAAACGATCAGTGATCTGGCTGCACTTAGAAAATAATTGACAACGAGGGAGGCATGATGTTGACTGACTCACAGCTGATTTGCGACTGTCACCGAATTTGTATAAAAGTGGATATATTTTCGAAATTGAATATTTTTTGAATTTCCGTGCTCTAAGGCGCAGTTTTAAACTTTTAATAAACTGAATATAAATGTTGTTCCTTATAAAACTAATGGCGCTTTCTTTTCTAGAAAACATGTAACATTTTTTCACTAATTTTCCAAAAAGTGGCGGGTTGGAAAAGTTTTAAAGCAGAAATTATTTGTCGTGAGAGATGTTGGACGCATTTCTAATAAATTTCCTTATTTTTAAATGACAAAATGTGGCCATTTTCAGTTAAAAAATGTAAAAATTGTTGCATTATTTTGTAGAAAAGAAATCGACATAAATACAGCAACTATTTTCGTTTGTTTTTTTCTTTTTTGATTCTGGCTGCGGTTACCAGACAACGGAGTCGTGCAGTAAACATGTTCAACGTCTGAGAATTAAACGACTGTATTATAAAAATATCTGGTAATAAATTTTTCCTGTTGATGGACGCTGCAATTCGTTCGTCTCAATAATGTAACTGATGAATAATGAAGCGAGTACATCTGACCGTTAGGACTTTTATGATATGAAGCTTTGCTGCTACGCTGAGAATCATCGTGAGCCCACAGCTTAAGATCAAAGCGCTTGGTACATACTTGAGATAGTTCTAGTTTTCCAGAAATCTATGGACTAAACGTCTATGCCTACTTCTGTTACAGACAAGTTGTTGGAAGTAGAGCCCCCTCTTTTACGAAAGAGCTTCTTTAATGGCCATTATCACAGTGAAAGCCTGTATGTTTTTTGATGTACGTGATCCGTGATAAATACAAGAAGGAATACAATTGACCTATTTCCCAGTATTAAGAGCTGATTGGCACTACCTCTACTAAGTGAGGGCCGAAAGAGTCTCACTCCGCAAGCGATAATTCAACATCATATAATTAGCGCTTTCCTTAGCAGCCACACGAATAAAAAATCCGCATGTCTTTATAAATCTGCTTTATTGAATGTTGACTCTGCTCGTATGCATCCACCAATCGACCCATTCAACTGAATACTTTCATGCCTCAGAGCTGAAGCTTTCCAGAACGAGATACTGAACATAAACATATATTCTATAAAATATTTAAAAATAATTTTTAATAAAAATTCATAAAAATCAAACACGATAAGACTTTTTTTGTTAGGGTGGGGTTATTCAGATTCTTAGTAGCGCGTATCCGAAATATATTAAATAGCTCTGCGTTGACATCAGTGATTTCATACTGATGTTATATATAATAATTTCAAAACTCTTCAAGATTTTACCACAAATTAAGAACCACTTTTTTGACTCCTGTATAACAGCAGTTTTAAGACGCTTCTCATTTCTATTAAGAAAGTTAAGGGAACATTTCAATTTTGTCCCCTTTAAAAATTATTTTAATATCACAAAAAGGGACTGAATTAAAAGGACACTGTTATTTAAAATTTCAAATCAACCGATTCCCATGTGATAAGGGGTGACTGCTGTACGTGTCCATTACCATAAAAGAATCAGATATATAATTTCAAAAGTTTTTCAAAATATATCACTTTTTCGAATTTTTTCGTTCATGATATCTCACAATCGGATAAACCGATTTTGAACCGGCTTATGGTGATCGACGTGGTTTTAAAAGGATTAGCTTGTAGAATTGATCAATGAGACCGTTAAAAAGTTTTTGCTAAAAAAACCACTTTGAAAGGTATCTTCTTTAAGTTCTTTTGATATATTTTAAAATTTACCGGTTCGGATTCACAGGATATCTAAGTATATATATATATATATATATATATATATATATATATACATATGTATATATATATATATATATATATATATGTATATATTTATATATAATAAACTAATTTTTTGACATATTGTCATTGTACTATTATAATATGAAATTTATTTGTTGGGTGGTTAAGCAATGTCTATATGCATTTCATTGGCGCTTCTTACCAAATCGTCAGTAGACTTCAAGCACAGTTTGGCAAAGTTTCAAACTTCTCAACTTATTAAAAGACTTCCAAAAACCATCTGAGAATTATGTTAAATAAATTAACTATAAAAATTCACAAACGATTTCAAAAAATCACATTATAATAAGTGTAGCAGGCTATGAAACTTATACAAACCAAACCCAACAAACAACTTTTATTCGATATGACTCTATTTTATTTTTCTATACCTTTATACAATTAGAAATTCTTTGAATAACAATGAAAGTATTTATAAGGCAAAATGAAAAATAAAATCTCAATTGAATTGTTAATAAACTAATTTTTTGACATATTGTCATTGTACTATTATAATATGAAATTTATTTGTTGGGTGGTTAAGCAATGTCTATATGCATTTCATTGGCGCTTCTTACCAAATCGTCAACTGTGGTTGAAGTCTACTGACGATTTGGTAAGAAGCGCCAATGAAATGCATATAGACATTGCTTAACCACCCAACAAACAAATTTCATATATTTATATATATATATATATATATATATATATATGTATATATATATATATATATATATATATATATGTGTACATATATATATATATATATATATATATATATATATATATATACATATATCTGTATATATATATATATATATATATATATATATATATATATATATGTATATATTATAGTGGCAGGGTATCAGAATTAGGCAGAGAAGATTTCTAAGACCTCAAAGTGTGGAGATCTTTTTTAAATGGTAAAAGTCAATACTGCTTTTTTTCAATTTATTACGAAATATAATATAAAAATATTTTCTTTATATTAGTAAAATTTAACAAAAAATTGGTGCTCATGCTTATTTCGTTAAATATTTGATAAATGTGAACGTAGCTTTGGATTATTAATTTTTTTGTGTTACAAATATATTCAAACAGAAGTCGGCATATGTTTTATATGAACTGCTTGTTAAAGTTATTGGTCCAGATTCTATTATTTGAAAAGTTAGCAAACACAACGACAACACTTGCAAGGATCCTTCATTAGCAAGAGGATTATCGTAAGGCAGCATTACAAGACTGACAAGAAAACGTATATAAAAATGTGAAACAAACTTGGGAAACAATTTGTGTTTTTGTAACGCATCAAATTGGAAGAATTTAAAAATATAAATAAACCGACTTATTACACTTTTGCCACCAACCCTCATACACACTTAAATATGTTTCAAATATTTGGTTTCTACTCACCTAAAGTATTTTTTCTTTTATCGTTATAGTATTTTTATAATTTACCACTACGATAGTGCACCGGTCTATGACCACCGAATAGTATACGCTTGAAGGCCTGACGGAACTCCGGACTGAATATTGTATAGATGACAGGATTTAGCGTTGAATTAAAATAGCCCAACCATAGGAAAAACGAGGCGACTGCATCGTTAATTTCACAACTCTCACAGAGCGGCAGCAACAAGGCCATTGCAAAGAATGGCAGCCAACACACAACAAAGGCACCCGTTATAATGGCCAATGTCTTGGCCGCTTTGCGTTCACGTTTCGCCTCTAGGGTTTCTTTTCTTTTTGTCACTTTATGCATTGGATTGGCTATGCTGGACAATTGTTGTTGAGGTTGTTTGGCACGCGACAAAGGCGTTGCCTGACTTGATGCGTACGCTGAAGCAGGATTCGGTATTTGTGCCAGATGTGGTAGGGATGTTGTAGAGGGCATTGCCGCCGTCGGAGTTTGGGGTGATAAGGCTGATATTGATGTTATTGTTGTAGCATTCGAGGTACTGGCACCTTGTGTTTTCTGCATGATGCTAGTGGAGGCTGTTATTGTGGATGTACCACAGCCACCGATAATAGCAGCAGCTGGTGTTGTTGGTGTTGGTGCTTCAGCTGCATTATCACAATTTTGTGTTTGTTGTTGTACTTGTTCGAATTGCTGTTGCAATTGAGGATCTGTTAGAACCTCTAATGTTGGATGATTATGATGGTGATGATTATTGTTATTATTATTGCTGTTGATATTATTGTTAATGACAATATTGCCATTGGCTGACGATGATATCGCTGGTATTTCGTTTGCGGCCATGGCTGCTATACTGGTGGGTGGTTGGGTGGCTAGTTGTGTAGTTGTTGTATCCGTTGCACTTGAGCTTGCTTTTAAAGGCTCTAAAGGATTCTCCTGTACTTGTACGGGCTGTGTTAGACACGTTTTTGTTGAAGTTTTTGTATTTGTCGTTGTTATTGCTTCGCTGGTTGCCTGTACTGGCTGGTGTTGTGTTTTGGACAGCGTTTGATGTGTTTGATGCGCTAATGCTACCAGGTGGGATACTGTCGCAATTTGTTGGGTAGTTGTTGTTGATGATGATGGCACCTGAAAAATAAATAAACAGGTAAAAGGAAAATAAATACCGTTTTTCAATTGTTAAGCTGTCAGACTTTCTTAAGGAGGTATAGAAACGATTGTTACACAAATAACGCAGTTCTTACTAGTAATTCATGTTACAGCATCCAATTCGAACTACTTTCAGCACATTTTTCTTGTAATTTAAAGTTGATTAGATTTTGGATTTAATTGGAAAGTTGGCTTTGAAGTTTCATTCTTAAAATTCTACGAAACCTAATAATTCGAATCGGTTGATATTTAGCGGTTTAAGAAGTAGTCATGGGACATGCACATGCACATCCACAGATTTATAATTTTTATCAGGGAAGTTTTTCTTTGAAGCAATTTTTTTATATCAAGAAATATTGTTGAAGAATGAAGTTAAGATTGAAACTGAAAAAAATTTTTAACTACTTGTTTTTGTAGATAAAATAAAAGTTTTCTTTTGAGACTTTACACAGAAACCAAAAATAAATGTTAGTTTTTTTATTGTTGTTTTTTTTTGTTGTTGTTGTACCCAAACGAATTTTTTAAATTTTATTTACTATAATTTAATACATAAAATAACGTCTTATTTTAATTTTTTGCTGCGTTCAAATTTAAGCACAAGTGAGACAGTTCGGAATTACTTCCGATACAGCAGGCTCTTTTCTTGCTGTAGTTGCAGCTCCACAAAAAAAAGGTTCTTCAAACAAGCTTCCGCCTTGTAGTGAGAAGGTAGTCGATGATAAGAATGTTTATAACCCAAAATGCTTCTTAACGTGTATACAAATATATTGTACAGTGTACTGTAAATGCCAAACAAAATTGTTCATTTCATTTCCTTTAAAGAATAATACATTTGCATCATTTTGTCTTTTTGTATCGTTTCCCAGAAATACCAAAACCAAAATTTCAAAAAAAATCTTGTTTTTATAAAGTCCACAAATTGTGCACAACGCAAGAACATCTCTTATATAATGAACAAAAAGTCATCATAATACCATATCCCTGGTGTTCAACAAAAACAAACTAAATGAATATTTGTTTGTATTAAAATTTGCTTAAACTTCTAGTCAACTTAAACCACAAAAGTTGGGCAAATAAAAACTTCTGTGTTTGTTTGTAAAAGAATAAAGAATTCTTTTCTGAGTTGCTGTAATTGAACACCTTAATTTGTTACAATAACACAAGCTAACCTTACTTTCATTGCATAAACATATATACGAGGTCAATCCATAAGTAATTTAATTGTCAGAGCCAACTGTTTGATATGTCAAGATATTTACAAGTTCTTGTTAATGAAGTTTAAGGAATATAACAAACATTTGAAGAGAACAGCTAAACTCATTTGTTTTCTTGCTGTTTGTGTCAAAAAATATATTATACAGAGTATTTTCAAATAGAAAAATTCGTTCTTGTAAAATTTATATATGATAAAGATATTTGAATTGTGAGTATCTACATAAAAATACCTTAAAGACCCAGTATTTTTAGTTCATATTAATAGATGGCGAAATACTACAAAGTGTACCACAAAAAAATGGAAATGAAAATTAATGATTTTTATGACAAAATGTTAATTAATTTTGTAACATTTTTTTAACGTGATTAAAGATATATTTCCTTGTGTTATTATGATTTAAACTTGTGTTACTCTATAAGAAACATTCGTTGCTAATTAATCTTGTTGCAATTTAATTGATCCAAAATTAAAATAAATAATATCTAAAACATAAAAACTTATACTTTAATATATCTTTTTTTTTGTACATATTATTTAAATAATTGTATGCTTGCATTTAATTTTTTTTGTGGCTAAATTAAAATTCCTTAACGCACATCTAAATTAGCATTTTAAATTACTGCTGGACTCACAAATCATCTAAATTGCAACAATAAATTGTCTAAAAAGCAGAAAAAAAATGTTCACCTAAGACCAAATACTCTCGCATAAAAGAAATACTTTAACAGGAAAAGCTACCTTTTTCTTATATTCGAAATAACTCATAATTTACACGCACATGGAATAAATATTTCAACATAAATTTTTGTTGTATTCATTTACAATTCATTTATATGCAAATAGATGGGATAAACAAGTGCTTCTCTTTATGAATACGTACAGTAAATATTCAAAGAATCACAGAAGCATGAAGACTGAGATTTGTTATCAACACAGTTGATTATGACTCTATATAATGAAGATATCGTTGCCTTAGCGCCAAATGATATTAAGTGCCAAAACATACAATTTGTAAGAGTGTATGTAAGTTTTCCTTGTTATTTTAAAATTTATGCGAAATATTAACGTTGGATGAACGATGCAAGAATTTTTGTCTCATCAGTAACAACAGCGACAACAAATTTTGTTTTATTTACATTTTTTCCAAATTATGCCTTCAACGATTATATTTCTGGGACTATTTAAAGAGGAAATATATTTTTGTGTGCTTGTGATATTTATACTTTTGGCAAATATATTCATTTGGAATTCTAAAATATATATTTCGAATTCTGAAAATCAACTCTTTCTTTTTCTTTTATATATTTATTTAATATTAAATAAATTTGATATCATTTTTTGTTCAAAATTAAATCAAACCATCAGGTCAGGTGGATATCAATATTCTTAATTTAGATCGAGTGGTTTTTTAGTTGCATGAAAACTCAGAACAATAATACCAGCCACAAATATCATAGAATAAAACTTGTACATTATATTCAATCAGACTTGGTTGAATTCAATTATATTTATTTCAATTACAATTACTTGTAATTAATTTCTAAATTGCAATGAATTAAAAATGTTTCTGAATTACTATTACATTTTCGGAACTTTGGAATAACTGAAATTTTGTTTAAATTATAGTTCAAAAAATGTTATAGTAGTAACTCAAAAACATTTTTAATCCATTGTAATTTAGAGAACCAATTCCAATTACATATAAGTAATTGTAATTCGAAATACACAAATTACAATTACAAATTACATCTGAGGTAATAATTTTTTTAGATTATTAAATTGTAATTGTAACATGTCATTGTAATTAGGAAATTACGAAAAATTTGTAATTAATTAATAACTGAAAATGAATGCACAGAGGTTAAGTGAACAGGACCACTTCTGGAAATGAAGTTGTGACCAAATTGATTTCACATTGAATCAATTGCTAACCAATTAATAAATTAAGAAAAGCTGTATTTAGAAGGATTTTTCACCGAGCTTAGGAATAATTTACGTAAGTGAATTAGTTTTTCATTATATATAAAATAAATTGAATTTTATCAAATTATTAGGAAATATAACAAATAATTATTAATATAATATTAATCACTTATATCGATTTCTTTTCTAGAAAATAATGCAACATTTTTCACACTTTTTAACAGAAATGGCAACATTTTGCCATTTCAAAATAAGGAATTTATTAGAAATGTATCCAACATCCCTCACGAAAAAATATTTCTGTCTTAAAACTTTTCCAAAGCGGGCCTTTTTAGAAAGTAAGTGAAAAAACTTTGCATGTTTTTTAGAAAAGAAAACTCCATTAAATATTTTAAGCAAATATTTAAATTACATTTATTGCGTTTATAAGTCATGAGGGTGCTGTTGGCTGCAGGAGTGAACACAGTATTATGATGTTTTGGATCCCGAGTTTGACTCTGCACTCAGTTATGAATATGGTGTCAAAGTTTTCTGGTCTGCATTAGTGCAAGATTGTGTTAATTATTGCTGGTTTGTCTTAACGACGAAGCCCAACCACTGGTCCCCAAAAACGATTAACACCCTAAAAGAGCAGTAAATAGCACCGTCCTTCGTCGGTACTTGTAGCAAAAATATTCTCCGGCGAAGTAAAAATAAATTAAGCAAAATTTCTATCTTCTAGTCTGTCTTAATCTAATACTATTCACTCTTTTCCAGTTCTGACACAATGCACTGCATATGTAGGGGTCTTCCCCTGAGTGCTGTTGCAAGACGATTTCCCTTTCAAAACAAAAATAAGAGAGAGAGAGAGAGAGAGAAACAAAAATTAGACCACCCTTCATGATGATTATTAAAATGATATATTCTTAATTAGTAATAAATTTTCTTTTATTATGATATTATTTTTTGCTTGTCTTTTTTCTTTTATGGTCTTTCCTGTCATCATCTCTCAAGTTATTAACTACCTTTTATTAACGGCATGACTGTCTTGTCTGGACTTATTTAAACGTTCTTGTAAAAATAAACACAATTAACATAAATCATACAAACATATAGCCATTGTGCTATATATAAAGTACTTGTGCGCACACATTTACAGTTTATGTACTCCTAAATAAATACACAAACATAAACATAAACATATACGAGTGCCTGCTGAATGAAAATAAATAAGAAATAAACACAAAAGCTAATGAACTTGTGCAGCAGAAACTTAATAAAAGTTGCAACAGGAGGAAGGAAGGTCTGGTTTTATTAATCCAAATGCAAGAGCTATTTATTGGGAAATAATCAATGCAAAACTCACAGTGAAAGTTTTGCAATATCGGAAATCTAATTTAAGAAGAATCTCTTAAAGTACTAACTTGACTGCAGTTTGTGGAATTAAATTTAGCTCCCTGAGCTTCGGCAAATATATACATATTTTTTTAAAATTAATAATATAAAAATAGCAACTTGAAAATATATTTTAAGGAAACAAATTATGGCACTCGATGTTGATAGAAATTTTGTATTTAAATTGTATTCAAATTGCGATCGATATCGAATGCTGTTATTTGGCCGCAGCTCTTAAATTTGTGCGGTTCTAAAAACAGTTTAAAATTGTGCATCGGCTACACTTGATATTTAGACTGCGTGAGCTTGTTTGAAACATATGAAAAATTATACCAGAAATTTTACAAAAGCAAAATAAATTGTAAAACAGCAGATGTTGTAGACCGGAAGTAACCCAGAAGCAATTTATTCTTTACTAATACACTTGTAGACATCCGGCATCGTACGAGAATGTTTGTGGTGAAACTCGATTTTTTGAAGCAAAAAGTGATCTTGTCCCTGCACCGTTTTCTGCAGTATTAAAGTGTTAGACAAACTCAACCAATTTGTAATGCAGGAAAGAGAAGAGAAAACGTCTCTCAAAATGCGTGCGACGCGTACAAAAGTAGAAAATGAAACTACTTTAAGCATCAAGCGTTTTACCTTTGGTGCTATGCAGCATTCTTTTCGGCAACACTGTTTTTGGCAGCACTGTTTTTGGCAGCACTGTTTTTAGCAGTTCAGCTGTTTTCATGTAACATGTTCAGTTTGGCAGATCATTGAATTTTATTATAAAAACGTGATATTTTTATGGGCACGATCAGCACTCAGGGAACGACCCCTATATATGCGGTGCATTGCGCTGGCACTGAGAAATAAGGTGATGGTGTTAAGAGGACAGATGAAGACAGATTAGAGGATAGGGAACTTTCGTTGTAGCTACTTCAGCTAAAAAGCTCATTTCTGGTTGATACCCTAACAGGTAAAAGTACCGTATTTTGTATGAACAGAAATACATCCTAACCCATCGACTGTTTGGTGTGGACCATAAGCCGATGGCATCGTTGGGCCATACTTTTTCAATGACGATGCAGGCAGGAACGTTACTGTGAATAAGAAGCGCTACCATGTGATGTTTACAATTTTTTATTTCACAAAATAGAAGAGCTGCAGTTGTTTCATATTTAGTTTTAAAAAGAAGGTGCCACATGCCACTCAGCACGCGGAACACTGGCCCCGTTGAGAAGAGAGTTTAGTAAACCGTTCACTTTACGTTTATGGCGGGTAAATTAGTCGCTTATGCGACTTAAATTCTCAGGCTATATTATATAGGATTGTGTTAAAGATCATATCTGCAGGGATAACTCCACAACGGTTGACATACTGGAAGCCCATATTGAATAAATTATCCGTTTTATACCGGCCGATGTTAAAGAGCGCATGGCAAAATGGGACGAAGCATATAAACCATTTAAGGCGTATTCTGAGTCAACATTTCCATGATATCATCTTTAAACAGTTTATTATAAAGATCGCCGTATTGACTCCAACATATATTTCGTATATTTTCCTGAATTATAATCCCTGCATTGATAAAAAATAAATTGTATTGGAAATCTATTTTAAAAATATTTTGTACAAGCGATTTTGAATAAAATACATGTCAAACTAATTTGAAATGTTATGAATACGTGCTGTTTCTTTTTTAAATCATATTCGAAAGCTCTTAAAAAATCGGCCGTTAAAACTGCACAGTGTACCATTTCATATCATAAGCGACTCCCAATTTAGCTGTACCACAAATTAAACAGCATGAAGAGGAATGCTGTTCGATAAAAATAAAAGTCTTACTCGACAAATATTTTTTTTTAAATTCTATTAACATTAAATATATAAAACACTCGATATCACTTTTCTTTCAAAACAACATTTGACACTTGAATTCCCAAAACTTTATATTTTATTGGAATTTTATTTTCTTCCAATTCTTTATTTGGTTAAAGACGAAGGGCACAAAAACTTGATGTCATATTGTTTGCCTATTGGCATTTATTATTTAATTTATTGTTACCATTAAAGTTGAACTACATAAAATAGAAGAGGAATATATAGTGGTGCGGGTAACACACTTTATAGCTCTTCTTTCAGTTCATTGAATTAAATCTGTGTTTTAAGTCAACAACTTTGCAAAGTCAAATGCAAGAAATAAATTTAAGAGGTTAAAGTTTAATAAACTATTTTCCATGCGGGTTAAATTCTATTGTGTTGAAATATTATTGTTCTTAATCAAGAATAGGAAAAATACCGTCATCAAAATGGTGCCGAAGTGTGCTCGAGTTAATAAATCACTGGGACTTAACAGTTTTATGGAAAACAAAGTTTACAAAATTTATTTCTTTTAGGCGTCTTTCGATAAAAGCGGCAGCACAAAATATATCATTAACACACTCCACGCAGTACGCTGGAGTAACAAATATTTATTTAAAAAGTTTCTAGGCGAGTTTTCTATTCTATTTCTCGTTCCCCTTGTTTCGACAAAATCACGTAACGAAAACTAATACAATTGTAGTCTCGCTGTCCTGCAACAATACTCTTTGGCGTTATCATGTCCGGCACCAATCCTCTCCAGCACTTTTAACCATGCAGATGAATTTACATCGTTGCGGAAGGTCGACTAGGATCTGTTGTGCGTCTTAGAAAGTCATGCCAAATAATGGGCGTTTCTTGTAGAGTGATACAAAATTATATCATAATAAAAAAGGAAATATATTTTTAATATCAATGAAAGGGGTTGTAATTGAAAGAACATTTTTTAAGATATTCATGCTTAAATACGGTTTCTGCCCTGTGGCTGCCACGGCTGGCACAAAGAAGGCACAATATGGAACACCAATTTCCAACAACTTTTCGCGGTATTTGCGGCCGTATCTTCGAATGTTGATTTCCAGGTGTTCAATTGTTGGTGTTTTATCGACGTGTACAAGTGACTTAACATAACCTCAAAGAATATAATACAATCGGATGAAATCGTACGATCTTGTTTGCCAATTAATTGGGCCAGTGCGTGAAACTATTTTTCCCTCGAAAGTTTCTTTGAGTAAATCAATTGCAGAGCCCGCTGTGTGTCATGTGGCTTCGACCTGTTGGAACCACAGCAGGACTAATGCAACGTAATTCGGGTACGAAAAAATTTCGAATCATGTTCTTATGCCGTTCACCACTCACAGGAACATTCTGACCGTCACCGTTTTTCATGACATATGGGCCATTGACTTTGCCAGACCATGAAGCGCATCAAACTGTAATTTTCTGTGCATGTCATTGTGTTTCGACAACAAATTGTGGATTCTCCTCCCACCAAATGCGACAATTCTGGTTATTTACGTACCCGTTGAACCAGAAATGGGCTTCATCGGAAAATAAAGTTTTGAATGGATGAGTTTGACGTGTAGAACAGCTATTTTGATTAAAAATTTCAACAACTTAAATGCGTTGCAACCTTCGGTTGTTGAATGGACGCTGAAATAAAGCAGTAATGCCTATGTGAAGTGTAAAAACACTTACACATTTTGAGAAGATAAGAACATGAATCACACCAACAACCTTGTACGAGTATAATGTGACGTATGAGTTGCATTATTAATAATATTAAGTATACGCGTGGAAGCACAACACAAAAGTAAAGTAGGCAACAAATAAATATAAAAATTAAGCTAATATAGGGTGTTTTTTATAGAGTGATACAACTTTGAGTTCGCATCACTGCGTTATTTGACCATCCATTTGACAGCTGATAGTTGATTTTTGTTTAGTTTGTTTTGACATTTTTTCGTAAATCAAGTTACACCAGAGCAACGCGTGCAAATTGTGGAAATTTTTAATCAAAATAATGGTTCTGTTCGTCAAACTTATCGTGCGCTTCGTCCATTCAAAATTTTATTTTCCGTTGAGGCCCATTTTCGGTTGAATGGGTACGCAAATAAACAGAATTGTCGCATTTGGACTGAGAAGAATCCAGAAGATTTTGTCGAAACACCACTACATCCACAGAAAATTACTGTTTGCTGCGCTTTATAGGCTGGCGGGTCATTGGCCCATGTGTTTTCAAAAACGATGATGGTCAGAATGTTACTGTTTGTGAAAATTGGTGCTCCAGATTGCGTCTTGTACGCGCCAGCCGTGGCGGCCACACGGCCGAAATCATATTTAAACATTAATGACATAAAATTTTCTATCTAATAAAGTTCGTCTCATTGATACCAAAAATATATTACTATGCTTTATTATGATTTAAACATGTATCACTCTATAAAAAACACTCTTTAAAAAGCGTATACTTATAGTAGTCGTTCCTATGCCATGATAATCGGGCATGTTCTGTAAATCACGGTGATATGAAATCGTGCAATTTTCGAAAAATTAGCCCCGCTAATAGAAATGTTCTTCAGACTTTTTTATATTTTCTATTATATACTTATAGCGTCAGATATGTTGTCTAAAAAAAGTCATTTCTAATTTTTAGGACGTCTTCAAGATCATTATTTACGTTGCAAATCGCGTGATTTGAAATCGGCGTGATTTACAGAACATGCCCGATTATTATATAATTTAAGGAAAGTCTTTAAGCTAAAAGAGATAATGAAATGAAATCTTATTATGCTCTATATGCGCATAAGCCGACTGACTGCTTTTAAAGTAACTTGTCTTGCTGCCTACTTATCTTTGTTTTTGTCATAATAAAATAAAATAGATAAAATCAATGTGTAATAGGTGGCAATAAATCCAAATAAAACAATAGATCGTAAAAGGAAATTTAAAATCCATAATAATAAAATTGTGCGCGCTTTATTGTGTTGGATGCTTTCGCCTGACCAACACTCGTACAAAACGTAAATATTATTTTTATATTTTCCGATTATTTATTATGTGGGAGTGCGACCAAAACTCTCAATGGCTTGTTGATGTGTGTGTTTCTGACACAAAAATTAGTATTTTTAAGTTCAGAGAATTTAAAGAGCCGGTATCAGTTGGAAACACAATTTTTAATTTTTTATTTTTCAATGACTTGCTCAAAGCCAACTGCTAATAAACTGCCACCCACTGAGTAGTAACGCCAGAGACAACATTTTAAAAATTATTATCTATTTAGTTATTCAGCAAATGAAAAGAGAGCGTTTGGGATTTTTTAATATTCTTGGAAACAAGAGATTTACATTTTAATATAAAATAAATATCGTGGTATTAAATATAAAACAAGTTTTTTATTATTAATATAGTTTTGTATTTTATAAATTAATTTATAAAATGTATTACTTTAAATTAAATAAACACATATAGTTATAGTTTTGCCGGATTATAAATTTAATATTTTAACTGGTTTTCATTTTATTTTTATATGGACAGTTTTCTAACCATTTACAATTTAAGCTGCTTGCCCAGAAGTTTTTAAAATTTATTTATTTTAATTAAATGTCGGCGGTGTTGTTAACTCGAATGTTACCCGTTCCTGTGACTGACTGTACATGACTTATACCTTCCAGGAACTTATAAGTTTTGTTGGTTTACCAGCAAAACTAAAGTCTGGGAAGGCTGTGTAACCCTTTGCCCCGGTCTGCACTGCAACAAGATGTAGGAATCACCAAGTTGCTTAATGTGCCCCCGGGGGGTAAAGTTTTTGCAATGACCTCCACCAAATAGTTACACTATTTTGCCGTCATATTTACAAGGATTTGGATCTTCGTAATTCCTTAGGTTAGGTTAGGTTGTTAGGGCCATTGCCTAAGCAATGCACTTGGGTCCGTTGATTCGGTCCCGTTGTGATACCCTAAAGCAAGGACCACTCACGAGTCGTCCTCTGCCGCATTAAGCCATCCCGTGGACCTTAGGAAGGCCGATATTCTAGTCAGCTCCAGACTCGCCAGGCTGTCCAAGTCCGGCAGGAAGTTGGAGCGCAGCGCCACTGCCCTTAAGCCGCCCAGGGCAGGACACTGACAAAGAAGATAGAGTACTGTTTCTTCCTCCTCTTCATCATTATAACTTCTACAGAAGTCATTGTATTCTAGACCCATCCTTTTCGCATGGGTCCCAAAGTTACAATGTCCAGTTAAGACATTCACAAGTTGACGAATTCGTATCTTGTTGAATTTCAGAAGGTCGCGTGTTCTGCGTGGGTCATAGCGGGGCCATGTGGCCCTTGCCACACGACAGTTGGTCACGTTATCCCACCTTAATTGAGCGAGTCTGTATGATTCACACTGAACCAAGAACTTGCAGTGCGATAGAGGAATGCCTGTGAAGTGACAGATCATAGAGTCATCCATCTCTGTCCCTTCCCTGTCAATTCTATCAGCGATGAGGTTGCCAGGACAGTCGGAATGTCCTGGTACCCAAACAAGTGTCACCCTCGAATGTGATATGCTGTACACACCATTAATAGCAGAGATGGCCGCCTTGTTATCGGTAAAGATATAGATATCGTTCGATATCCTATAATACCTCAGCCATCTAGCTGCACGAGCAATAGCAGAAATTTCGGCTTGCAGGATGCTGTAACCGTCCTGAAGCCTAAATGAAGTTCTTACGTTAAAGTTCTCCACGTTGAAACCTCCGCCTACATTGGTTCCCCTCTTAGATCCGTCAGTGAAGACTCTAACGGAATCTGCGGGAAATGAAAGTCTAGAAACCTGGTCCCTGTCCACGACAAGAGACTGGAAAAGTCCGCCAAAGAAAGGTCTTAGTATGCAATAGTCAATGTAGTCATGGATCCTGTTGTCTCGGTATTAATTCAGAATCCTGGCATGCCCGTAGTCAAACCGTGACCATGGGCACGCAGTGTGCAACCTGACCGCAGAAAATAGAGCCAATTGTTTGGCCAGAATGTCCATTGTGATCCAATTCAGCAGGATGAAGAGTGCTCCAGTTGGAGTCGATCTGAGCGAGCCTGTCATCAGCCTCGCCGCAAGACGAAAAATCTTTTCAAAGGTCTTGCGATTAGTGTCTCTTTCCATCGCTTCCCACCACACCAGTACTCCATAAAAGAGTATCGGTTTAACAACAGCTTCAAAGATCCAGTTGATCCCTCTGGGGTTTACACCCCAGTTGAGACCAACTGCCCTTTTGCATGTATAAATGGCCACTAGACCATTATCCGCCCTCGCTCGGATGTTTTGGTTCCATGATAGCTTGCTATCTAGGATTACACCCAAGTACTTGGCGTAATCCTCTATCGTGGAGGTTCGTAATTCCTAGCTAGGAATCGAATATTAACAGCCAATAATGTAATTACTTGATTGTTAAAGTCTATATATTAACTAAATCTTTATTGACCAACCCACAAACTATTTGATTAATTTAAAAGGGACTACAACTTATTTTAATGGCTTCAGTTATTTCATCAATTACTTATTCTGCCTGACTTTAGCTCACAAATAAAATGTTTTTTTTTTATGTTAATCATAAAATATGTAGTATGAATTTCTAAATTTTAAGAGTCCTTAACATTTTCCTCAACATAGAATACCTTTAAATAATAATAAAGAAAAAGGAAAAAAGAAAATAAGATGAATAAAAGGTAAAAGAAATTCCTGTCATATTTTCTGAAATATTTCCTCTCTTAATATTCCATCACACAAATTCAGTTAATATTAAATCTAAAATGTTGAGTAATAAACATTCAGGACTTAGTGTCCTGTTAAACTACTTCTGAAGATTTAATGCCAACCTATAAAACGAGCATTTTTGTAATACTTTGTTTAGAGAAAAAGAAAAATATGCACAAAAATAAATAAATGAAAAATAAAGGAAAAGGAATAACATAAATAAAATATAGCAAAAAAAAAGTGAATATAAATAAGAAAAATTCATTCCTATTCAAGGTATGTACGTGTTCCAGCAAATGCTCTTGGGAAATGTTTTGACACTGGAAGTGCCGCCATGCCATTTTTGTCCCATAGGTAAAGTTGATAAGAATCTTTACATTTCCATCAAGCTTCGTTGGACTTTTTGACTTTGATTTTGTGTATTTAATATTATGTAAACATTTTTTTTATAATTGGATTTAATATTAAAAAATATTTATACCTAGAACCGCTACTGGGTCATTTCGGTCTCTTTGCCGTTAATACAAGTATTTGGAGTCCCCCAGCACGTATGAAAAAACGCAAGAAAAATGTCAAGTCACTTGGCATAAATAATAAATTATACCAGAAGTGCTAATAAATCAATTAATAAGGATATTATTGTGCGATATTTGCTGATCGTATAGGGTGGTTTTTATAGAGTGATACAACTTTGAGTTGGCGTCACTGCTTCATTTGACCACCCATTTAACAGCTGATAGTTGCTTTTTGTGTAGTTTGCTTTGACATTTTATTATGGATCGACTTACGCCAGAATAACGCGTGTAAATTGTGGAAATTTCTAATCAAAATAATGGTTCTGTTCGTCAAACTTATCGTGCGCTTTGTCCATTCAAAATTCTATTTTCCGATGAGGCCCATTTTCGGTTGAATGGGTACGTAAATGAACAGAATTGTCGCACTTGGAGTGAGAAGAATCCAGACCCTTTTGTCGAAACACCTTTACATCCACAGAAAATTACTGTTTGGTGCGCTTTATGGGCTGGTGCAGTCATTGGCCCATATGTCTTCAAAAGCGATGATGGTCAGAATGTTACTATTTGTGAAAATTGGTGCTCCAGATTGCGCCTTGTACACGCCAGCCGTGGCGGCCACATGACCATAATCATATTTAAACATAATGTCATAAAACTTTCTATCTAATAAACACCGTTTCATGGTTATCAAAAAATATGACTATGTTTTATAATGATGTAAACTTATATCACTCTATAAAAAACACCTATTATATTAGGAACTTATTCCCAAGTATTCCACTATTCAATAGTATTACAATTATAATTATTTTTAAATTTGTAAGAGTTTTTTAAGTTCCCGTTAGGAGAATTGTTAAAAATTAAAAAGTTATTGTTTTAACTGCGTTTCTAAAAATCGAGTTCTTATCAGATCTCCACGCTTTGAGGTTGTAGAAAGCTTTCCTGACTAATTTTGACAACCCGATACTTCATCTGCATGCGTGTATATCTGTGTTGTTTGTATGTCTGTGTAAATATGTTACTCGCCTTAGAACGTTTAAGACGAATCAAACCAAATTAAAGACCGTTGCTGAACTTCGACTTCCGGTGACTTTGAAGCGATTTAAGCTGGCATATTTGAAGTTGTCCCAAAAATAATTTAGAAAATAAATTTGTTCCAAGTGTGTTTTTTAAAATATCTTCTAAATAACTTCACCCATCGATTCCAAAAATCAGTTCTTCTCATTTAAATACCATGTCGAACACTATAAATCGGGTAAAAGTCAGTTCGAGAGATATAGTGAACGAAAATACTGGAAAAAATATATTTGTTTTTTAAACTCCGATATTATATATCTAATATTCTCGTTCCTTTGATGGTAATCGAAAGAGGAGCGTTCCTTTTCTTAGTTTTCATATAAATTTTTTTCATGATGTCTGAAAAAAAAAACTTAGAAAATATTCTTCGAAGTTATTTTTTTATAATAACTTTTCAGCGGCTTCACCGATCGTTTCATGAAACTAATCAATTCATAACCATTTTAAAATCACCTTAAACCGGGTTAAACCGGTTAACCTGTTTATAAGATGGTGAACGAAAAACTCTGAAATTATATATCCGATTAGTTAGTGTTCTGGAAACCAAAAACTACACTTGGGAACAAATTGCCGCTTATCATGTGTTACGATCGCTTTGCAGTTAAAATTAGCGGAAAGTTACAGTGATGGCTTTTAGGCTCAATCGTTTTCCATATTTTTGTAAAATAATATTTTTGTTTTCCATAAATTAAGACAATTTTGTTACTGCTTCAGTTTTATGCGGATTGGATCATTCGGCGCTTCTAGTGTTAATGGCAATAATGGCAGACTTTCGAGTATATAAAAAATATTTTGTGTGCCTTGAAGTGTATCAAAGTTATATACTCGCACATAGACTCAAGCATTAAGATAAAAAATATATTAAAAGAAAAAGGTTTTAGGCAACAAAACGAAAATGGTCTAAATGTTTGAATTAACATAAACGTGTGTACATTAAGTTAATTTAACGCCGTACAAAATGTTGCTATTTGAAGGTCCTTTTTGTGCATTTGCTTCGCTTTGTCTTCGTTGAGTTTTGATTCTGCAGGTGATAAAAGGAAGCCGCTAGAATTGTAGTATTTATGTGCAAAAGGGCGTAACTAACAAATATTTCAAATCGAGTTTTTTTTTTTAAATTCATTAGCATGAATGTTATTCAATTGTATCAATTTGACAAATACTTATAGTTTGGCGAGTAATGCTGACGCTTTTATTAACAAAGCGGTTGACATCACACAAAAAGAAACAGGATATTTGCCGTGATACATCCCAGGTTTTTTATTTAGGTTTTTGTTTTCCGCACGTCAAGTTAACCGCTATTATTTTGAATTGGTAAAACTCCTAAACGCATCTAACAGAATTGAATGAACAGAAAAGCGTTCTTCTGATTTACCTGAATGCTATTTTCTGCCAACAGAGTAGCCGGGGCAGTTGTAACATGAACAAAAGTTTATTGCAAAACTTTATTAGGCTTCTTAATTTCCAAACTAACATCTGTCGCACGGAACTACTCAAATATTAATCACCATCTTTTATTTAAAGAAACTGCTCATAAAATAATATCGCATACAATTCTAAAGGAAACTATACGAATATAAAAATACTTCAGTTTTATGTCTCTCCGACTACTTAAAATTTAATGGCAAAATGAATGATGTTTCTTAATTTATTGCCTTCATAATAAACGAAAATATATTTATGGCATAAAAGTCTTTTATTTATCGTAACCATTTTTACTCGTAATTTTCTCTTTTGTCTCCTTTTTTTATGATTTAAATATTAAGTGAGTGACACATCTGCTGCATGCCTCTTTTGGGCGCAAGTTTCATCTCTTCCTGCCTCTGCAATGTTTTGTGTTCTTTTTCTTTTTTTGATACACACTAAAGTAAATTGATGTCTATAATCATAAAAAAATATATATGAAACAATGAATTGAAATTGAAAATGTATTTGAGAGGAAAAGAAATCGTCAAGCATTTTCTGTTTGTGGCATAAAAATCAAACTGCTAAATTTATGGCCGACCAACAAGGATGAAGTGATTTTATATGAAAATAATCATGAACAATATGAAAGTGATGGACAACAGCGGTTTCAATAGGAATATAACGGGTGGTTTTTTGTTTGTAACTGCATTAGAACTGGCAAAAAGTGTAGACATTTCTGTTCTGTTCTATTGAATCACCACTTAACGGCAGAGCATCAATAATAAGTCAAAATATAAATTAATTAAAGTTTTTAACCCTGGATGGTTCCTGTTCGTCGAACCGACGTGGCTCATCTTTTTTTGTTTTGTTTTATTTTGTTTTTTTATTATTTTATGAATAAAATATTTAACTAAAAATATTTTTGTTTATTTTTAGCTTTAAAAATTGTTAATCGATTCAACGAACATATAAGTTTTTAAACATTTTAAATAACCCTCCAGAGTTAAAGAAGTGACACTCACTTAAATACTCTCTATGATATTTGCGGGTCTTAAAAAAAGTATGAAAAATGTTTGACCCTAAAGGCCATTCCTGTGCCTCGTTTCTGTAACTGATGTGAAAAGTTCTCACATCGAAAAACTAAATATTTATGGTTGTCATGCTTTTTATTGTAGGGTTATCCATTGAATAATAAACCCAAAAAAATTTTTAATGCATTAAGAAATATATTCTGACTCATCCTGTGTTTCACAGTGTGACGACAATTTTTTCGATGCGAAAGTTCTCACTTCAGTTACAAAAACGAGTCAATGGTTTTTTGTGTTATTCTAAGATTTTGAGTTCTGCGAGCTAGAAAACTATTATTTTAACTTTAAATTCCCACGTGATAAGCGGCAATTGATGTAGTGTTCGTTGAATATAAAAGATTCGAGAATACTAACTGATTAGATATATATAACTTCGGAGTTTTCAAAAACAAAGTATATATTTTTGCCATTTTTCGATCACAAAATCTCACGAAGAGATGAACCGATTTGAGCCCGGTTTGTCGTGATCGACGTGGTTTTTTATTGTCAAGAGCTGACTGCTTTGTGGAATCGATCAGTAAAGCAGTTGAAAATTTATTAACAAAATCCAGTTTGAAAAAGTTTTTTCTTAAGTATCGTGAAATCTACCGGTGCGAGTCGGTGCAAACTCACAGGAAATTTAAGTTCAGCCATTCCAAAGTTATAAGTGGCTTACATACTTACACGCAAACGCACAAAACATACACTCACACACATACAAACATAGCGACGGGTTCTAAAAATTAGACAGGGAAGTTTCTTAAGAGGGCGCTGTTGGCTGACATAGTAAGACACAAGACTGCGATGCCTGAGGTCCCGAGTTCGACTCCGCACTCAGACATTAATATGGTGTCGAACATTTCTGATCTGCATTAGTGCAGGATTGTGTTAATTGTTGTCGGCTTGCCTCAATGACGAAGGCATAACACTGGTCGCTGAACATTACCGACACCATCATGTGCTAAAAGAGCAGGATACAGCAGCATCCTCCTTCTTCGGCATCTGTAGCAAAAAATTCACCGACGAAGTAATAAAAGTAAAAAACAGCTACAAAAACCTTTCTATCTTCTAACCTGTCCTCCTAGCACTGTCCGCTCCTTTCCAGTTCCAGCGCAACGCACTGCATATGTAGGGGTTGTCGGACTCAAAAAAAAAAAAAAAGATCTCACAAATCGACCTTTTCTAAACTGGGTAAAATCAATAACTTATCGATTCTTGAAAGTTATGAATTTTCGCAGCGGGAATTCAGAAAATCAGAAGGTCTTTAAAAGAAGGGAGTGTAAGATTTAAGGAAAAGTTCTTAATATTTTTAGCTCAGCCGATTTTTATTATTATATTTATTCTTTAAGCCGATTTCTAATTTATCTACAGCAAATTCAATTGATATTGATTTTAAAATCTTTTGCTTATTTTCATATTTACCCAGAGAAATTAAATTCTTAGAGAACAAAATAAATGCACATAATTTTATTCAGTTGTGACAGAAATTGGGAAACGTTAATAGAGTTGTTTTTGCTGTTTTGTTGACTACAAACTAAACATTTTGTTAACAAAATTATTGTGTGTGTGTGTCAGAGTTCTTGTCAACTCTCCAAATGCAAGTCATGTTTTTGTGTTCTTTTTGCAAAGTCAATAGAGTTCTCAGCATGAGATTTTTGTTATGACGGCTGTGTGCCTGTCTTTGCATGATTAGGTTGTGAAGGGCATTAAAAGTTATGAATTGTAAAAAGTAACATTTAAATGATTGTGTTTAGTGATGAAGTTCATTTCGTGTTAAATGTCTGTGTCAATTGGTGAAATTTGTATAATTGGAGCGAAGATAGTTCACCAGCCGTTAAAAGACTTTATCGGTTGATATTGACACTGGCGGCATAATCGATCCTTATTTCTTTCCAAATGACCAGAAAGCTGCGGTCACGGTTAATGGTTTGCCGAAGGAGTTAGTGCTTTCAAAACTTAATCAGTTACAACTTGAAGACATTTGCTCCCAGCACTCGACTGATTGCAAAATTAATTTGGTGCCAAATTTATTCTCAAAAAAGGCCCGTTTCACTAAGCCCCTTTTTATGCGGTTTAACTCACCTGGATTACTTTTATTGTGGCGCTTTGTTACGTCGTTGGTTGAAGTCCTCAATGCAGGTCACTATTTGAGCCAAAAGACCAGATGTAGTGGAAAACAGTAGTCGAAAATTGACTTGGTGAAATTGACTACTAACTCGTGGCCTTGTCAGACATATGCCCGAATTTATATTTTAAGAAATAACTTCTATAAAATTAGCAAAATTTCAAATTTCATTCCCAAAATATTTTATTATATCTTTAACTTCTCATGCCGCTTAAAAAACAACCACCCGTTACATTTATTGCAAAGTCGTTTCCATGGAATTGAAAGCCAGCATATTTTCTTTATTCTATTTCATTTATTTAGTTTCACCAAAATCTTAAAAGGTTTTTTTGTTGTTGTTTTATTACAGAACATCAGTAACATTTTTCACAACTTGCCACTCCGTCCATTTGTCATTAAATACACGTGCTTTTTATTCAGCCGCTTCAATTTGATTTCATTTCACTTCTTTCCCTTTTCCTTTTACTTTTATTTGGTGCTCCATTCAATTTAGCTTAAAATAACATATTTTGCACAAATAAATCAACCATAAATGTCAGGTGAGTTTTATGTTCAATTTGTTGGAATTTTTATTTTGTTATTTTTCCGTTCTTTCGGTTTGTTTTTATTTCATTTTTATTACGCATTTTAAGTTACCGGCGCACAGTGGTATACATTTAATAAACTACTGGTCAGATTTATTAAGTAGAAAACTACTGTAGAGTCCTTAATGTCCTTAATAATTAGGAAGGACAGAGATCAAGAACACTTTTTGTTGTGTAAAATTTCCATATAGATTTGTGTGTGTGTGTGTGTGTGTGGGTGTGATAACCAGGTGTACGTTTTGTTAGTGACTTTGCATTCGCTGCTTTCCGGGTGAAAATGTTATATGGAATATTCATGATTTTGTGCGAGATTTGCTTGCAGGGTCTGGTTTTTACAACGCACTTATGGTTTCTTAATTTTTAGCATTTATTTCACACCTTTTTAACTTTCCGCTAAAAGAATTAACTAAAATCAGGAGATAATTGATCTTACCCCGTTGTGACAACATTGAATTCTCATCAGATCTCCAAGTTTTTGAGGTTCCTCACTAATTCTGAGAGCCCATTACGTTGACTGTATGTACGTGTATGTATATGTGTGTATGTGAGTGTGTGTGTGTGTGTATGTGACCTGCATATAGCTTTTGAGCAGCTGAAACGAGTTAAAACAACCTGAACTTAGATTTCCTGCGAGTTTGAACCGATTCGAACCGGTAGATTTAGTAATACTCCAAAAAACTTAGAAAAAAACATTTTCCCAAGTATTTTCTTTAGAATAACTTTTAAACAGCTTCATCGATCGATCTGGCAAACGAATCAGCTCTTAACTTTTAAAAATCACGTAGAGCAGCGCCAATCGGGTCATAATCGGTTAATCCGCATGTGAACGAAATATAAAACAAAAAATTATTTTTTTTTAAAACTTCTAAATTATATCAAACCAGTTCATTCTTTCATACTAGTAATCGGAAGCTACATCAATCACGTGTTATTATGTGGGAATCGGTTCATTTGTTTATTAAAATGAGTGTTTTACCTCGAGGAGCTCAAAAGTATAGAAGAGCATAAAAACAGCAGTTTTAAAGATAAAATTAGGGGGAAGGGACGGTCTTTATGCTTTCCATATTTCTTATTATATCTTTATAGATACAAATAAATAAAAATTAATAAAAATATGCGACTTATTCTGAAAACACGCTGTAAAAGAAATATTTTGTCAGAGTGAAAGTTTTAAAGAGATTGGAATCCTCGGCAGTTCTTTTTAATTTAAATGGATGTTTGAAATCATATCTTAAAAAATGGTCTTCCGGGTGGATGGTAACGGTGGACGTTTTCCATATTTTTTACTTTGTTGAATTCAATCATTTTTAATACGCTGGTGTTCGCAAGACATTTTGAATAATCATCGATATCATGTGGAGCAAAGGACAAATCGATTACGTATCCTTAATTATGAAACTTAAAACAACGTTAAGGGAATTTGATGGTTGGGTCCTACGTCGTCCTGGACGCCGCGGCAACAGTTTCAAATTTTACGAGACTGAAGAAAACTGTTAAAGAAAATCGCTGAATCACTATTCAAGAAGTAGGCTCTTGCCATAGATTTTTTTTCTTACGAAATTTCGAAGATAAAAACCGAGTCGCTAAGAGAGTTCAAGGACCTATCAAAAAGTGCATATCACAATTGCTTACTGTTGATTTCTTTTCTAGAAAAGAATGCAACATTTTTTACACTTTTTAATAGGAAATGGCAACATTCTGTCATTTGAAACTAAAGAATTTATTGGAAATGAATCCAATATTCCACACGAAAAAATAATGTTTCAAAATAAATATACTAATTTGCCACTTTTCAGAAAATAAGTGAAAAAATTTTACACATTTTCTAGAAAAGAAAACGCCATAAAGATACAGTCACACTTATCAAATATTTGCCCCAAGAAGCACAACCGCTACACAACAAAGAAAGTATATTTTGATTTTGATACGTGTTTCTTAAAATAAAACATTCTTAATTAAAAATCAGTGGCGTAGTATCCAATACTATTGGATAGATTTTAGTAGTTACACTTTACAAAAATTTAATTAAAATTTTTAGAGAGTAATTAAATAGCACCCCCTCGTATATTAAAGCAAACTATTTGGCAGACGACTTTCTTCTATATGAACACAAAATACTTACCTCTTCGGTGTTATTTAAATGAACGTTTGTCGCCTCAAGCCCAGCACGACTTTTACTATCCAGATTACTGCTGCTGAACTCTGTATCCTCCACCTCAACAGTGTTCACCGTATTGGTTGAGTTGCCTTCGACCAGACCGAGCGTGGTACCCGTCTTCGTTTTATCATTTGTGAACTTGCCAATACGTAAGCGAAGACGTTTTCGTTTCTTTTGTGTGGTTAAATCGGGCTAAAAGTAGAAAAAAAAAATTTGGAAAAATTGAGCCAAATTAAATAACAAACTGCAAATATTTGTAAACTGATTGAAAAAGAAAAAAACTTAAAATCAAATTACACCATGAAGTTGTGCAGAAGAGAAGGGATATCGAATTGGTTGCAAGCAGCCTTGTGGTAAGAAAAAAAAAAAAGAAATTATAAAGAAAAATTGGAGAGTTTTATATCATTTTGTGTGTCATTCTTCATTTACAGCCAAACGAAAAAAGAAGAAGAAGATGAAACAAAAGGTTGGCTCTGTTTTTGTTTTCAATTGATAAGCCGTGATTTTTTCAATAAAACTTTTCCTCTGTTTGTCCGCAGAATAAAAGGAAAACTTTGCTAATGGATTTTCTGTTCTGAATAAAGGGTTGGATATGCAAAGGTTTTGGGTTAAGTAAAGAAGTGCTATTGGAAATTAAAATCTGGTCAATACATCGAATGGGTGGCCATGATGGCAGCATTGACTGTAAAAGTTTTCTGTTCATTTAAATATTTCTTTTTTAATTTGAATTGTGGGATAAGAGAGAGGAAATTGTACATCGATTTAATTATAGTGTTGCTTAAGATACTTGATTTCTTTTCCCAACAGGTTCTGGTCACGTATGTTCCTTCAACTTTAAATGTTTAATTAAATGTTTAATTAAAAGTAATTACAAAAAACTTGGCTATTTCAATTGAAATTGGTAATCAATGTTTTTTTAAAAAGAAATTAAAAACAGAAAAGTTGCTTTACAAAATAGTTTTTTCATAATAAAATTAAAACTGAAATTATATTAATTAAGAGTTTAATTAAAATTAATTACAAGGAGCTTGGCTCTGAAATGGAAATTGTTGTTTAGTTTTTTCTATTAAGGAAATTTTTTTCTAAAAGAAAATTTCCTCTATATAATAATTTAATTTTATAGTAAATTTAAAACTGTAATTATTTTAATTAAAAGTTGTACTGAAAGTAATTACAAAAAGCTGAGCTGCTTCAATTGTTAATTATTTATTTTTATTATCAAAATAATAAAAAAAATTGTTCTATATAATAATTTTATTTTCTGTAATTATTTTAATTAACATTTTCTGTAATTATTTTAATTAAAAGTTTAATTGAAATAAACTACAAGCAGTTTGGCGGCGTTAATTGAAATAGAAAAATAATTTATTTTATTAAGAAATTAATGAAAGAAAAGTTCCTATACATAATAATTTTATTTTATAACAAAATTAAAAATTTAATTACTTTAATTAAAAGTCTCATTGAAAGTAATTACAAAAGCGTAATTGCTTCAATTGCGAATTATTTATTTTTATTAAGAAATCAATAAAAAAATGCTCTATATAATAATTTTATTTTATAGAAAAATTAAAACTATAATTAAGCTTAATTCAAACTAACTACAAGAATCTTGGCTGTTTTAATTGAAATTGTATATGAGTTTTTGTTTGTTAAGGAATTAAATAAAGAAAATCTGCTCAATAAATTTTTTTATGTTCAAATTTAAACTGTAGTTATTTTAATTAAAATTTAATTGAAAGTAATTACTTTTTTATAGAAATCGATAAAAGAAAAGCTGCTCTACAAAATCATTTTATTTTATAGCAAAATTAAAACTTTAATTATTTTAATTAAAAGTTTAATTCAAACGAACTACCAGGAAGTTGGCTGTTTCAATGGTCATATTAAAACTATAATTATATGCTATAATTGAAATTGTTAATTAATACTTTTTTATAAAAAAAATATAAAGAAAAACAGGCTCTATAAAAATTTTTTATAGTCAAATTAAAACTGTAATTACTTCAATTAAAGTTTAATTAAAAGCTATTAAAAGGAATTTGGCTGCTTTAACCCAAATTGTTAATAATTTTTATAAATAAATTAATTGAAACTAATTTTATTTTATAGCAAAATTGAAACTGTAATTCTTAAGTTTAATTGAAAGTAATTACAAAAACTCGGCTGCTATAATTGAAACTGTTAATTTATATTTTATTAAGAAATTAATGAAAGAAAAGCTGCTTTATAAAATTATTTTTGCATAGTCAAATTAAAATTGTGGTTATTTTAATTAAAAGTTTCATTGAAAGTAATTGTGAAAAGCTGGGTTGCTTTAATTGAAATTGTTAATGAATATTTTTTATGAAGAAATTAATAAAATAAAAGCTGCCTTATATAAAAATATTTCCTATAGTCAAATTAAAACTGTTATTTTAATTAAAAGTTTAATTGAAAGTCATTTTCAAAAAGCTTGGCTGCTATAATTTAATTGGTTAATTAATATTTTTTTATTAAGAAATTAATAAAAGAAAAGCTGCTCTATAAAATAATTGTATTTTTATTAAAGAATTTATAAAGAAAACCAGGCTCTATAAAGTAATTTTTTTATAGTCAAATTAAAACTGTAGTTATTTTAATTAAAAGTTTAATTGAAAGTCATTTTCAAAAAGCTTGGCTGCTATAATTTAATTGGTTAATTAATATTTTTTTATTAAGAAATTAATAAAAGAAAAGCTGCTCTATAAAATGGTTTTTTCTTATTTTATTTCAAATCTAACATCATATAAAATTTTGCACATCGTGTACCATAAGGATTTTGACGGGTCTTAAGGACTTTAAGATATTGTACCGTTATTACATTCCCGCTAGAGATTGCAAAAATGTTGAGACATTTGTAATTCACTATAAAGTTTTCGGCTTCTTTATATGAAAGTATTTGGTCTTATAAAGAATGTTTTATTAAAAATGTATTTATTAATTTTTTCTATTTATTTAATATGTATATAAATTTTTCCCCAAGTAAAGCTGTAGATTATTAAAATTTCAGTTCCCCCTTTTCTATTGTAACATACTCTTGTTTAAACAAGATAATATTTTATTACAAACGAAATGAGAGAAAAGATTTTCTTTAATGAAATTTCATTATTTTTATGTATCGATTTTATTGTGGCCCAAATAATTTGATTGGTTTCATTCAATCACTCACACCAACACAAAAAGCTGCTATTGTTTGTTTTGTTGTTGTTCGCATGTTACAAATTTTGAAAAGTAAATTTTATTTTTGCTTAAGATTTTTTAATCTTCTTTTCTGCAAATTATTATTGTTTTGTTTTTTGCTTTTCTTATACAAGATTAAAACAATTGCATGTGTAGAAAACAAATAATATTTAATACATTTTTGATAGATCAAAAAAGAAAATATGTTAAAAACTTTCCTCGATATCTTTTCAGAGTTTTACTGAAATAAGTTGAAGCAAATTATGAACGCCAGTTGCTGCATGAGGCAAAGTTTTTTTGTTAAATAGTTTTGATTTGGAACTTGATCCTACACTCAGCATATTGTGGCACTTCTTCTTCAAGTTTTTATTTTTCATAAATTTGTTTCATTGAATCAGGTTTCTTAACTAGTTTCTTTCACTAGTATTGGTGACGCTTTATTAACTTCCCTCTAGGAAAGTTTAAGATTTAACGAAACTGGGAAGTGATTGGTTTCGTCCCAGCTCTGAAAAAATTGACTTCTCATCACATATAGACGTTTTTAGTCTCTAGGAAGAGTTCATGATTAATATTGAGAGGGTATTTGTATGTATGTATGTATGCATGTGTGTTTCTGCATGATCGTACGTGCACAACTGCGCACAGATTTATGGTAAGTTGGTTTCTGGCTGAACATCATCACTTTAACCTTTTGGAAGCCAGTGCATCTGCATGACATAGAGGACCCCATGGAACTGGTTCCCTAGATTGTTGGTCAAGCCTTGCCAGTACAGGTTTTCAACTTTGATTATTTTGACCGATTATAGGGGCCCATCTGCTACAAATTCTAAAGCATTAAACACAATAACGACGGCAGGCTACAGACTACAACTTGTGAAAAATAGAATATATGTGAGTTATGAGAATGATTATTTTTACTACTACAGGATATACGGCTATGGGTTGTTGTCCCTGCTGTTTTTGTGGTTGTAGCCAAAATGAAACTATTTTCTATTTTGGTGAGCAAAAATGAGTAGATGCAATGTTGCCAGTGTAATATAAATAAACTCAATTATTGTAAACTTGAAAATATATAGTTTTATTTTACAAAAAGGATTAAGAAACTATATTTCCAAGCTAATGAAATGATTTCTTCACATATATTGAGGACTTTAAATTTATTTTATTGGAATAACACTATTTAAGAGTATTAAATACATGAAAGCGGCTACACTGGCGTATAAAGAGAATTCTACTATAAACATTAACTCATGGTTATTGATTTGGTGGTGTCATTTTAAAAATAATTAAGTAGCTGACTACGAGGCGACGATTGTAGCCAACGGCTTTTGTAGTCGGTGTCGTTATTGTGGTTAAAGCTTTATCCCAGATTATGTAATCAAATTTTTTACCAGACACTCCCAGTTGCAATATTATTTAAGTGGTTGGACATTAATTTCTAAAAGAATTTTTTTTTTTCCTAATTCTGTTAAAAAAACTTATAATTTCTGCCCTGACTTAAACTTTTTTATATCAGCAAAATCCATTTCAATTAGGACTATTCACAATTTATTTTATATGCTTATTTGCTTAAAAAGCAATATTGTGAAACAACTTTTAATATTTAATTTAATATATTTTCCAAACATGCACATAAACATGCCATTCGACTGAGTGGCCATAAAATATATTTTATCATATTTTGGATTTTTATAATCATCAATAAGCCAAAATAAAATGAAAGTAAAGTTTTTAAAGATGTGACACTTACTTAAGTGCTCTCTGTGGTATTTATGGGAGTTAGAAAGCAAATTCAGAAAGTCGCTAAAGAAGGGAGTGTAAGATTTAGGGAAAAGTTCTTAATCTTTTTAGCTCAGCTGGTTTTTGTTCTTATATTTATTCTTCAAGCCGATTTCTTATTTATCTACAGCAAATTCAATTGATATTGATTTTAAAATCTTTTACTTATTTTCATATTTACCCAGAGAAATTAAATTCTTAGAGAACAAAATAAATGCACATAATTTTATTCAGTTGTGACAGAAATTGGGAAACGTTAATAGAGTTGTTTTTGCTGTTTTGTTGACTACAAACTAAACATTTTGTTAACAAAATTATTGTGTGTGTGTGTCAGAGTTCTTGTCAACTCTCCAAATGCAAGTCATGTTTTTGTGTTCGTTTTGCAAAGTCAATAGAGTTCTCAGCATGAGATTTTTGTTATGTCGGCTGTGTGCATGCTTGTGCATGATTGGGTTGTGAAGGCAATTCAAAGTTATAAGGAAAAACAAAAAGGATCTCTTTATTTATACAATTTTTGTTGTTGCTGATTATACGGCCTACTGACATGCAAACTCATGTGGCTGTTCATGTAGTACGAGGACCTGTAGTGGAAGTTTGTTATATTTATGCAGTACGTTACGGGTATTTTTCTAGAGAGTGCTTTTGAAAGTCACTACAATTTGATACAGCAGAATATGAAAATATGTAACGTTGAATAAATAATTTTTATATATTTTAAAGATTTTGTTTTGTCGTTTCTTTTTTCTTTTGATATTATGAATTGTCGTTTAAATTTTATATAAAAGTATTTGCTGACAATTTTGTGCATAATTTTTATAAATTTCTTGTCACTGATAATTCTTTGGGGAAAGATTTTTTTCACTATATGAAATCAATATTTTATTTTATTTAAGTTTTTTTCTTATAGAAAATACTAAATTTATGGCGTTTTCTTTTCAAGAAAACATGTAAAATTTTTTCAATTATTTTTTTAAAAGTGGCGGTTTGGAAAAGGTTTAAGACAGAAATAAATTTTCGTGGGGGATGTAGGATTCATTTTTAATAAAATCCTTATTTTGAAATGGCAAAATGTTGCCATTTTCTGTTAAAAAGTGTGAAAAATGTTGCATTATTTTCTAGAGAAAAAATCGCCATTAGAGTTCTTTTAAAATAAAATCTCCTTTTAAATTCTTAATTGTTTTTTTTTTTATAGAAAACTACAAAATTAAAAACTTTTTAATGCGAACTGAAATTAATATTTTTTTTAATTTAATTTTTTTTTACAAACTTTGAGAAGCTGTTTTGGATTGAATTAAATCAGGGGGCAAATTACAGCACTCGTTATCGAACGAAATTACGAAATATTCAATAGAGTTTATATGGAAATATTTTTAAATTTCGAATCGTATCGAATGCCCCCTGAGTTGTGACACATTTTATAAGGTTTTTACGTTGAATAAATTAATTATAAAATCTATTTTATATTATATGTGAAACAATGATTTCGAATAAATTCTCTGTTTCTAAATCCAAATAATTTTTGTTGAAAAGTCAAAAATTAAAAAAAAATTTTTCATTATATAAAAATTATTTCTTCTAGGGACATTGAAAATAAAAAAAAAAAGTTTAAACCGTTTTGGAAATGTAGAGATCTTATCAGACCTCACTTTATCTGTAAGTGTGTGTGTGTGTGTGTGTGTGTGTGTATGTGTGTAACTATGTGACCCGCTTATAACTTTTGAATGGCTGCACCGAATTATATCAAACTGGTAGCGTTCTTAAGGGCACTTATAAATCTATACTTAAAGAGAGTTTAAACTGATTCGAAAAAAAAACTTTGAAAAAAAATTATTTTCCAAAGTGGTTATTTTGGAGTAGCATTTAAACGGCTTCAATGATCGATTTAACACTAGTCAGCTCCTGATATTTAAAAACGTCGATCACTGTAAACTGCGTCAAAATTAGTTAATTCGTTCTTGAGATATCGCAAACGAAACAATTCAAAGAAGTGATTTCTTTTTAAACTCCGAAATTTGATCACTTGATGTTCTCGATTCTTTTATATAGGGTGTTTTTTATAGAGTGATACAACTTTGAGTTGGCACCACTGCTTTACTCGACTACCCATTTAACAGCTGATGGTTGCTTTTTGTTTAATTTACGCTGGCATTTTATTATGGATTGACTTACACTATTTTTAATTAAAATAATGGTTCTGTTCGTTAAGCTTATCGTGCACTTCGTCCATTCAAAATTTTATTTTCCGATGAAGCCCATTTTCGTTTGAATGGGTACGTAAATAAACAGAATTGTCGCATTTGGAGTGAGGAGAATCCACAAGCTTTTGTCGAAACTTTATTTACCATCCATAGAAAATTACTGTTTGGTGCGCTTTATAGGCTGGCGGAGTCGTTGGCCCATATGTCTTCAAAAACGATGATGGTCACGGTCATGGTTACAGTTTGTGAAAATTGGTGTTCCAGATTGCTCTTTGTACGCGCCAGCCGTGGCGGCTACATGGCCGAAATTATATTTAAGCATTAATGTCATAAGATTTTCTATACAATAAAGACCATTTTATTGATATCAAGAATTTATTACTATATTTTATTATGATTCAAAGTTGTATCACTCTATAAAAAACACCCTTTAGTTACCAAAAACTAAGTGGGAATCGGTTGATTTGAAAATTAAAAAAAAAGTATTTATCTCGAAGATCTCACAAGCAGAGAGAAGTAAAAAGCACCAGGGGTGAAATTACGGCGCTCAATATCGATTGAAATTTGTATTTAAATTGTATTAAAATTTCGATCGATATCGAATGCAGTAATTTGGGCCCAGGTAAGCTTTAAGTTTTGCGCTTAAAATTAGCGGGAAGTAACTGGGTGTACCATTTTTCATATTTTTTTGTGAAAGTTTGAAGAGCTTTTAGTGATTTTTTACGTTAAATTAACTGTTTGTTGTGTTTCATATTAAAGTGTATTGAAAATTCGATCGATATCGTGTGGTAAAATACGTCTTTTTGTTAAAAGTAAATTTAAAATTATTCATGTTATATATTTGGCAAAATATTTGTTGGATTTTTGGCTCTTGGATCTGTATTTCGACGGCGCTGATATCAACTGGGAATTATATTCCGTCATTCCGTGCTAATTTTGGTTTATGCAGGGGCGTTGTAAAGTCGATTTTGTTGACCGATATTGATTTCATTTGGTGTCGTGAAAATAAATCCGTTTTATTATTTTCGAATGCAAATAAAACCGACATTTGAATCAGCTGTTTTGGATTTCGCTTATTCGTTTAATGCTTTTAATGCAAGTTTTTTTTTTGTGTATTTGCGATAAAGTTTGGGGTAGAATGTGCATTTTTTAACCTGCTGCTTTGGTTTCAGAATATTTCCTACACTATTTGCTATTTGAAAAAAAAAAAAAAGTAAGTAAAGGCATAGATTTTTCAATCAACCCTCGCTTAAATGCATTTGAGCAGAAAAACGTTCAGTTTTGAATGTTATTTTAAAGCAAATGAATGCTGCTGCTGGGCTTTATCTACGACACAGTAAAAAAATTGTAAAAAAAACAAATAGAAAAATGTATCAAAACCAAATACTGCCCGCATTTAAATATTAGAAAAGAGATAAAAAGTTGCAAAATATCAAAACAATGACAGATTTAATGTTTCATCTAAAACATCAAACAAATGCACGGATGCGTAAATGGCAATTTAATGTTATCGTATGGCCAGCAAATTTGCTCCTCTTTTCCATTTTTATGGCAGGCCATGAAACTGTAATGAGCGCTCGAGTTATTGTGTGATACATGATTGAAAAGTACTTGGAGTTGAGGGCAAGTTATTTTATAAAGTTTGTATGCTGACACAAATCAAGTAGTTGAAGCTTTTTATGGCAGATAAGAGATAAATAGTGTTTTCACTTTGACATGGTTTTTCATAAATTATGAATTTAAAGAAAACCTGGTTTTACCATACGAAATGGTTTGGTTAAAACGAATTTAAGACTATTTTCGAATGAGTTTTAAATGGGTTTTATGATAAGCAACAGTGTTTTTGCCTCCTGTTTTTATCTGTGCTAAGTTGAGTGCTGCCAAGTTTTGGAATTGAAAACATTTGACACCACATCTGCATATTTTCTTTTGTGGTTCACATAAATTTTATATAAAATAGTGTGTTTTTGAAGCATTAATTCGGCCTGTATAAGTATTTCCATACTTTTAAAATAATAATTTTCAATATATAAAATAATTATTGTTTCAAATACAATTTCTTAAATATTTTTAAACAAACAAGAACAGCTGCAATACAGTTTATGCGTTAAGTTTTTTAAATTGTAGAGGAAAATACTATAAATAGGTTTTAAGAAATGCAACCTTTTTGTTGCTTGTTTTTATCTGTGCTAAGTTGAGTGCTGCCAAGTTAGATATGGGAGATATCTTTTGTATGATTTTATATAAAATAACGTGAAGCATTAATTCGGTCTGTATAATTATTTCTATACTTTCGAGATAATAATTACTATTTTAAAATTCAAAACAAAATTTTTTTAAATATTTTTATACAAAAAAATAGCCGCAGTACAGTTTGTGCATTAAGTTTTGTAAAATGTAGAGGAAAATACTATAAATAAATAGGTTTTATGAAATGTTGAGTGCTGCCAAGATAGATATGGGAAATATCTGACGCATCTGCATATTTTGAAGCATTAATTCGGTCTGTTTAAATATTTCCATAGTTTTAAAATAATAATTTACAATATATAAAATAATTATTGTTTTAAATACAATTTCTTAAATATTTTTAAAACAAAACAAAAAAAACAGCTGCAGTACAGTTTGTGCATTAATTATTACAAAATGTAGAGGAAAGTACTAAAAATAGGTTTTAAGAAATGCAACCTTGTTTTTGTCTGTGCTAGATATTGAAAACAGCTGATAGTGTTAAAAGAATACAGCGCAAATTTAGTCACACGCGTGTTTTTCCTTTGAGAATCTGCTGGATTTTTAACTAAAATAATGTGATTTGTAATCATGTTTTTATTTTGGCATATTGATATAATTTTGTACAGTTTGTGCATTAAGTATTACAAAATTTAGAGGAAAATACTAAAAATAGGTTTTAAGAAATGCAACCTTGTTTTTGTCTGTGCTAGATATTGAAAACAGCTGATAGTGTTAAAAGAATGCAGCGCAAATTTAGTCACACGCGTGTTTTTCCTTTGAGAATCTGCTGGATTTTTAACTAAAATAATGTGATTTGTAATCATGTTTTTATTTTGGCATATTGATATAATTTTGTACAGTTTGTCCATTAAGTATTACAAAATGTAGAGGAAAATACTAAAAATAGGTTTTAAGAAATGCAACCTGGTTTTTGTCTGTGCTAGATATTGAAAACAGCTGATATTGTTAAAAGAATGCAGCGCAAATTTAATCACACGCGTGTTTTTCCTTTGAGAACCTGTTTGATTTTCAATTGAATTAAAGTGATTTGCAAGCCCTTTTTTATTTTGGCATATTAAAATAATTTTGTACAGTTTGTCTATAAGGTATTATAACATCTATTCTATGAGAAATTCAATTGATTTTGATTGAATTTATTTGACTACCTGCGAGTTAGAGCCTGAACTTATTAAACTTGCAGGCTTAACGCAAAATCACATGTTTATGGTTTTCATATTGAAACCTAATTTTGACTCAAACTGTGAAGGCTCTTAAACAAAACTCTTTAAAATTATTCGATTCTAAACCGACCTCAAGCTCATTATTTAAACAATAAAATCGTTAATCTTAACAATATGTAAATGTTAAACAAAAATATGTGTGTGTTTCCAACTCAGTCAAGCTTTTGTGCCTATTCCAAAAATATTTTCCCTTCTTTCCATGAAACGAAAAAAAAAACATACAAACTAAATAACTTGGTTAAAAGGTGATTTGGCTAGTCAACCCTTTCGTTTAAGTTTCTCATGTTAAAAAAAAAATAATAATAATAAATCCTGCAACACCATCTACCCAATCTGGCATCTAAATATGCTTCAATTTGCGACTATTTAACAGAAAAGGGCAGGTTAAATAATTTTCAAGGCAATTCTCAAGTATTCCTAAAATGTGCTCTTAACATTTTTATGTCTTTTTTTGTTTTCATAAAAACAGAAGAATTACTGACCTCTCAGCATAACAGATGTAATACATTTTTATAACTACACGTGTATAGATAAACTTATGCACATCGATACGTGCATAGATGGATGGGGATGTGTAGGTGTAGGTGTATGTGTAAGTTTACAAGAGTTCATGTATGTTCGTGTTAAAATTGTTTATTTTTTTACTCAACCCTTTTTTGCTGTGAGAAAAGAAACAAAAAAAAAATCATTTTTAAGCAAATAAATTGTTTACTGGCCATTGTGCTTCTTGTGTGTGTGTGTGTGTGTGTGTGTTCCTAGTATTTAAGTGTTTATTGTTGTTGGTGTGGTGATTGTTAGTCCTGTTCTAGAATTCGTTCTATCCTTTTGATAAATATATTGTTAAACTTGTCAATATGAGTTTATTTTTGTTTTTTATTCTTGCAATACTAAAATTGTTGCTGTTGTTGTTGTTGTTGTTGTTATTTTTGTTAAATCACTCAGATTTACTGTATAAATTTCCTGGTATCCTGGTGCTTTGTGTGGGTAAGTGCTGCCAAAGTGTGAGTGCTTTCATGTATAGAGAGAGAGAGAACTTGTATTTGCCAAAATGTGATGCATAAAATGGAGACCGATGATCTGAACATGTGCTTCATAAGCAGGATTATTTTTTTAATATTTTTTATATTATTTTTGCTAAACTGACAGTTGCGACAGTTAACAAATCAAAATTCCATATCATGTGTAAAATGGTTTGACAATTTCATTTACAATCTGCCACATGTGACCACTTTTTTTTTGATATATTAAAGAAAAAAAAAAAACAATGAGACTCTCAAATCGAAGTAGTCATTTGTTAAATGCTGGACTTTTTTCTTTATTTATAGGGTGTTTTTCATAGAGTGATACAACTTTGAGCTGGCATCACTGCTTTATTTTACCACCCATTTAACAACTGATGGTTGCTTTTGGTTTAGTTTGCTTTCACATTTTAATACAGATCGACTTGCAGCAGAGCAATGCGTGCAAATTGTGGAGATTTTTTATCAAAATAATGGTTCTGTTCGTCAAACTTATCGTGCACTTCGTCCATTTAAAATTTCATTTTCCGATGAAGCGCCCACTTTCGGTTGAATGGGTACGTAAATAAACAGAATTGTTGCATTTGGAGTGAGGAGAATCCACAAGCTTTTGTCGAAACTTCATTTACCATCCACAGAAAATTACTGTTTGGTGCGCTTTATGGGCTGGCGGAGTCATTGGCCCATATGTCTTTAAAAACGATGATGGTCAGAATAATTCATGATTCGAAGTTTTTTCGTACCTCAATTAGCTGGCATTAATCTTGCTGATATGTGGTTCCAACAGGACGGAACCACATGCCACACAGCAGGCGCTACAACTGATTTATTCAAGGAAACTTTTGACGAAAAAAATTATGTCACGAAATGGCCCAATAGGGGTTCAACCCCAAGATCGTGTGACATAACCCCATTGGATTATTTTCTTTGGGGTTATGTCAAGTCACTTGTGTACGTCGATAAACCACAAACAATTGAACACCTGGAAATCAGCATTCGAAGAGTTATCGGCGAGATACGGCCGCAAATGCTGAGAAAAGTTTGTGAAAATTGGTATTCCAGATTGTGCCTTGTACGCATCAGCCGTGGCGGCCACTTGGCCGAAATCATATTTAAACATTAATGTCATACAATTTTCTATCCAAGACCGTTTCATTGATATCAAGAATTTATTACCATGTTTTATTATGATTTAAACTTGTATCACTGTATAACAAACACCCTTTATTTGATTTTAAAATGTTTAGATGAAAAGTCTTCTCTTCTTTCTACATCACATACGAGGTACGTTTTTATTTTTGTCTTAGACAGGCCATCACTCAGGATATGACCCCTAAGTACTGTATTGCGCCAGATTCTGGCGGCCAGAAACAGAAAGGAGGGCATGGTTTGTGAGAACAGATTAGAAGATAGAGGATTTGGTGAAGCTATTTTTACATTTTACGTTATAAATTCAGATTTTACAAAACAGTTGTCCGAACAAATTTGATCACATTAAATTAAAACTCTCATAAAAATTGGTGTAAAAATGCTTCAAAAACCCCTTTTCTATATAAATCTATGCCACCTCTGAAAGAAAAACTGCAGATGTGATGGATTGCTGAACACTATCAGATGATTACAATACATAACTTGGCAGCACTCAACTTAGCACAGACAAAAATTGGGAAAACCAATTCGAAAATGGTTTTAAATCGGTTTAATTAAAATTATTTTGTAAACTAAAGCCAGATTTCAATAGTTGGTTTTAACGTAAAATCAGAATCTATTAAAGCCATGTCAGTGTCAAAACACTATAAGCAAATGAAACGGCAGAAAAAAAAAAAATACAATTCATGAATTGAAGAAATTTCTGAGAGATACTAAAAGGCATTCTATTTTTTGAGTAGACCTCGTATATACGCTCCACTACATATTGGCTATATAAATTGGTTTATTTTATTTCTTTTTCCTCAAACTCATTTAAAACTTTTAATAGGCAGATTTGAAATTGTGTGAAATAAATAACACAAAAAGTTTGCTTAAAAGAAGTATTTTTTTTTTCTTATAGTGTTTTCTTTTCTAGAAAACATGTAACATTTTGTCACTTATTTTCTGAAAATTGGCAGTTTGGAAAAGTTTAAAAACAGAAATTATTTTTCGTCAGAGATGTTGGATTCATTTCAAATAAATTCCTTAATTTGAAATGGCACAATGTTGCCATTTTCTGTTAAAAAGTGTGAATAATGTTGCATTATTTTCTAGAAGAGAAATCGACTTTAGCTTCGTTTGAAAACACAAATAAAACAGGTACCGTAACGGTTAAAATTCAAATGAAAAAAACTCTTTTTATAACTGTTATTTTCAGACCTTGAAAAGAGTTACTTTTCATCGTAAAAATAAATGGTTGAAATAAATAAAAGTTATTCTTCATGAGAAGAAGCGTCTAAAAGTAGTTGTTGTTGTCCGATTTGACAGCAGTTTGACCACACAATAATATAAATTAAAATAATTGTTTTGCTATTAAGACTAGGCCATAAAATCTACTACCTGCCTCTCATATTTATGTGCTGTTGGCAACTTAATTGGCATAGACTTTTCGTCGAAACTATAAGCACGTTCATCCACCCTGTAGTTTATCACACAGTTCGGATTAAAACCGAGTTGAAATAATGAAAACCTGTTTGATCTGTCTGATAAAGTTGTACTTTAAATCAACCTAAAGTTGTAACAATGGCTCTGAAAAGTATTTTATTGGGCGGTTTTAATGACTAAAATCGTTTTAGTGTTCTTCATTCACTACCTCGGCTAACTAAACCTTTTACTATCAGAAGCTTTATAGCCAAGTTATTATAATGGACTTTAGCGACCTCTAGTAGATTAACATTTAATAAGTCTCTTTGGAAATGATTTTTGCACAAGATCCTAAACGTATCAAGATTCTTTTATTCTAATTAACAAAACATTTTTGAAAGTTCTTTCCATTTTCACTTAAAAGGCTTAAGAACTTTAAAAATAAAACTGGTTACAATCAACTGATTATTTGGTAGTAGCGACTGTGAAATGTGGGTCCTTCATAAAAAAATCTTTTTGAAATTTTATATTTAAGCTCCACTATTTATATCAGCATTTCTGTGCCTGTTTCTATAATTTAAAGAGTTCATTTTCCATTTAAATAATGAAAAGTTAAAAAATCAACTTTTAGTTTAGAGTTGCTTGACTGGCTCCCCTTTCGATCTCCCGTTTCCCTACCACTTTCTCCCTCTCTCCCTCTCATAAACTGTTAGTGTTATGCCATTAAAACGAAATGGCTCTTGACACACTTCAGCGTGTTTGCATGATGTTGAAAATCAAATGTTTCATTGAATTTATTTTGTTTTTGTCAGTTTAGTGTTGTTGTGTTTTAGAAATTGATTTAGCAAGTTGAACAAAGTTTTTTGTTGTTGTCATATCAAATTATTTTTTACAATTTTAATCAATCATATAAAGCCGAACAGTTTCACAGCTGGATATGGCAAAACGAGAGTTTATAATTTTAGTTCGTATGAGTGGGTTTGCAGTTTTCAAAATTTCATTTTATTTTGTAATAAAAAGTAAAGATTAATTGATGTAAAATTACTACTTATTTTTCAAGGATATTGTTTTTTTTTTATATGTAGAGAGAAAATATATGAATTAAAGTTTTTCGGCAGTTTAAAGAACATATTTTCACAATTTATACATATCGAAACAAATAATACACTGAAACAAATACTTTGTTTTATTATTTAATTTCAATCTCGTAAATTTAGTAAATTTATTGTTGGAGATCTTAATTAATAGTAACACGAAATTGAACTTAAGACAAGAAATCAAAAATAATAATTTTTTGTAAAACTAAAATATTTTATCATATACGATAAGTTTCAGACTCACTTACCCGAAAATTATATAAACCGAAAAATTGCAGCTCACAACTAAAAAATAAAAGAAATCATAACTTAGTAAAAAATAAAATAATTAAATAAAATAATACAGAAACAATAGGAAAAGTTAAAAAAGAGTCGAAGAAGAGTAGAACTGAAATCGGTTAAATATTAATATGAATTAAAAATAAAATCTGCTCTAAAATGGGATGCAAATAAAACTATGCCGCCTAAAGGATCTGGTATTTTAAGCCAAAAATATTTTTGCCAAAAAAAAGGCTGCATTTAAGCCGGATATTGTTACAACCTGAATTTCCATCATTCTAAAACTTAATGCAACTTCATTTCTTCAATAAACTTGTTTTTTTCTTACAACCCACCTCATCATGGCCTAAAAAGAGCTAGAATTAAAAGGTTACTGTTTGGCAGGCTTATTCGTAAATTTATTTTCATGTAACTGGCCTAGAAATATCCAGCTCTACGCACTTGGGGCATAAATAGAATAAAATAAATGTATATAAAACAAAAATCTTGTAGTTCTAAATTGATTTGAAATAATGTGTTTAACTTTTTGTTGCTTTTTAACAGCAATTCTATTCTATGAGAGAAAAAAAATGAATTTAAGGTAAAAATTTCTAAGACTTTAATTAATTTTATTATAAAGAACATATCTTTTATCATAAAAATTCGTTCATTTTGATAGGCTGCGGGCATTAAAATATTTTTAGCACCAACCTCATGTTATTTAACAGCAGAATTTTCATTATATCAACGTTACTTTAAGCCGAAGCAATTCAAATTAAAAATTGATTTTAGAGATTTTCATTATTTGAACGAAAAGGGAACTCTTAAAATTACACAAACGGGCACAGAAATGCTCATAAAAATAGCTGAGTTTAAATATAAAATTTCAAAAGATTTATTTATGAAGGACCCACATTTCACAGTCGCTACTACCAAATAATCAGTTGATTGTAACCAGTTTTATTTTTAAAGTTCTTAAGAAAGAATTTCAAAAATGTTTTGTTAATTAGAATAAAATAATCTTGATAGGTTTAGGATTTTGTGCAAAAATCATTTCCAAAGAGACTTATTAAATTTTAATCTACTAGAGGTCGCTAAAGTCCATTATAATAACTTGGCTATAAAGCTTCTGATAGTAAAAGGTTTAGTTAGCCGAGGTAGTGAATGAAGAACACACTACAACGATTTTAGTCATTGAAACCGCCCAATAAAATACTATTCAGGGCCATTGTTACAACTTCAGGTTGACTTAAAGTACAACTTTATCAGACAGATCAAACAGGTTTTCATTATTTCAACTCGGTTTTAATCCGAACTGTGTGATAAACTACAGGGTGGATGAACGTGCTTATAATTTCAAGGAAAAGTCTATGTCAATGGAGTTGGCCTGGACACAGAAATACTAGAGGCAGGTAGTAAATTTTATGGACTAGTCTTAAGAGCAAAACAATTATTTTTCTCTATATTAGAATTATGTGGTCAAGCTGCACTGAAGAGCAGCCTCGAAATAATGATTTTTGCTTGGTCTGCAACTGCTGCATAGCTGAAAAATTTTTTTAAAATTTTATTGGGAAGTCTTAAGAACCATAAAACGTTGTAGGTCACTTTATTCTTTACTCAGGCTTCAGTTTATTTATTTGCTATCAGTTACTTTCAGGTTAAAGCTCTAAACACTTAGACGACAGCAGACTTCACAACTTCGCGGCTTCAAATGCTGCCAACTTCAAATGCTGTTCTGAAGTCAGCTTCATAATTATTTTGAAGACAGCAACAACATAATAATCAGCTGGTGTGTAAATCAATTTCAAGTTGAAGGGATGCCGCATTTATATTTTATAATGAATAATATTAAAGTTATTGATAAAAACTGTAATAATATCACAAAAAACTATAAAAACATATACATTTATTTCTTTATTGTATTTTTGTAATGTTTTTTTATGTTTAATATTAAGAAATAAAGTTTTTGTTCTAATTTGTCCAATTTATATATATAATGGCAACTCTATATTTGCTTATTGCTGCCCGTTAAAATAGAAAATAGCCTAAGTTGGCAGCAGCAGCAAATGCTGTTGTGCAGTCCTGCTGCTGTGCTGCCGTCAAAATAATCGTTTTCATTTCAACACATGCATTTTATTTTTGACATATTGCTGCTTGCTGTCTGCTGTCGTCTATGTGTTTAGAGCTTAAGTTTCGAAAATGGCTCTTAAAAGTGTAAAAGAAATCTCCGAAAATGGCTCATTGAGGATTACAGTCAGTGGAACCAGTTGAAATCAGTGTCATCGGGCGACATACACATGCAATAATGGAAGTGTTAGTTTTTGTTGTTGTTCATAGATTTTAATTCACTGAAATTATATGTTTCTAAACGACTTGGACATGCATCATATTGTAATCCGATCAGGAGTTTACAAGACAATATTTTTTTTGCCGCTTTTACCCCACTGTTTGAGCCATAAAAAATTAAACATAATTAAATATATTCTCTTATCACACGCCTAACATTAATGCCATTAATTTTAATTCTCATACGCACCATTGTATTTTCCAATGAACAACGCCAAACATCTGCCAAAAAGTATGCTATAGTTTTTTTAAATAATTAATATTATGCAGCTGTACGTATGATGGTTGCCTGTGTGCATTGTCACGTTGCTCATACGCATTGGGAAACAAATAATCTGCGATTTAATTAATGCTGACATGTTTTGCAAAATACAGTGCTGTCTGGGTGGAGTGAACTAATTTTTGCAGAGCGATTTCATAATACCCAGGTTGTTCACCATATCAAGGTTGATATTTTTTTAAATTATTTATTTAAACACATTTATCTATATATATAAAAATAAGTTGCATTGTGTTAGTAATTGATGTTCTCCGGAATGCCTGAACCGATTTTGTTTCTGCAAAGTTTATATGAAAGGTGACGTCAATACCAAGGTTTTTATGTATATATGGTTTTTATGTGTGTTGGTTATGAGTTATAGCCATCTTAGTGCAATCATTTCGAAATATTTGAGTTATTATTTTGAAAAACTAAAATACAATTCATTTATAAATTCATTACAATTAAATTTTAGTCAAATCATGAATTCAATTTATATACTTAGCTATTCTAAATCACAACTTCGGGGATCTATGAAATAAATTACATATAAATACATCACTAAAAATTTAAATATTTAAGAACATCATGCACAGCCCACGTCATATGCATGAGTACGCGAATAAGAAATCTGTTGAAGCTTTGGAAAAATCAATGGAAGATCTCCGAGATAACTCAGAGTTGTTTGGTGATGCGTTTTTATTGTCAGGCGATTTTAGGCAAACATTGCCCGTCATTTCTAGATCGACAGCTGCCGATGAAATTAACGCTTGCTTAAAGTCTTTATATATATGGAATAATCCATCTGCTGATAAGTTCTCTAGGCAATTGCTGAAAATTGGGAATGGTGAATTGCCTGTTGATGACACTGGATTGATAACAATGCCAAATGATTTTTGCCGTTTCGTACAGTCAAAAAAAGAATTGATTGAATGTGTTTCACTAACATAGCACAACAATATACATGCCACGCATGGTTGAGTGCCAGAGCGCTTTTAGCGGGAAAGAACAAAGATGTCACTGAATTAAACATGGCTATACAATAAATGATTCCGGGCGAAGTGGTGTTGCGCAAGTCTGTCTATACTGTTACCAATGAAGAAGATGTTGTGAATTAGCCAACAGAATTTTTGAATTCGTTGGACTTACAAGGATTGCCTCCGCATAATCTGCAATTGAAAGTTGAAGCCCCTATTATTATGCATCGCAATATCAGTCAACCACGTTTGTGTAATGGTACAAGACTTGCTATTAAAAAGTTGATGGCTTATATAATTGAAGCTACTATTTTAACTGGAAAATTCAAAGGCGAAGATGTATTCATTCCGTGCATCCCAATGATTCCTTCTGATATACCACTTGAATTTCAACGACTTCAGTTTCCTGTTCGCCTTGCGTTTGCGATTACCATTAATAAGGCGCAAGGCCAATCCTTAGACATTTGTGAAGTGAATTTAGAGTATCCAGTTTTCTCACATGAACAGTTGTATGTAACCTGTTCGCGCGTTGGCAAACCATCGGTTTTGTATATTTACACCGAAAATGCAAAAACAGCAAATGTTATTTACCACAGAGCATTACAATAAAACAGTTTGTCACTGATTTAAATGAATTCGAATTAATTTTTATATTTTCTTTTTTGCACTACGAAGTGTGCAGGGGGTTCGCTAGTTGTTTATAATAAATAATAAATTTTAGTTTTTTGAATTTAATATTGAAGTTTAAGTTTACAAATGAAAGATATTTGTAATAGTTTGTTTGTTTCTTTGATTTGTTCACCGATATTGGCACTGCTTCCTCGCGAAAGCAATGTAACGCTTGAATATTTCCGGAGTTTGTAGTATTGGCCTCAGTCCATTCGATATCTTTAGCGAAAATTTTAATCGCTTCAGCCGCTGATATCGGATTTGTGTTTGCTGGTGTTTCGCCATTTTCTCCGTCATCTGATATGGCTACGGTTTTAATATTTCCATTTTCATGCAATAATTAAACCAACAAATCAACTTTGACACACGAACTTCACCGAATATGCGCGCACGCTTAAATGAATTCACACTGAGGGTCCATGCTGAGTAGAATCCGTATGTATTAATGTGTATGTGTATGTGAATACTCTAAAAGAATCGTTACTTTACCGTTATTTAGTGGTTTCTCTTAAATCTTATATTCTTACTCGTTGTTTTTATCTTTAAGCTATTTTAAAAAGTCCCTTAAATTATGTGCACTCTACAGAGTCTCATGATTGTTCACGCTATAGAGTAGTCCTGGTAAAAATTTTGGTGTTCCCTCTAACGCGTTGTTCATAGCATCGGGGGTTCACTCCACCCACACAGCACTGCATTATTAAATTATTTTTTAAATTTTCACTTGAGTTTTAATAGTGAACGTTTGGTTTTGCAAAAATTATTTGCTTTTCTTGAAACATCAAACAATCCGAGTTATTTAATTAGTGAACGACTTTAATAAAATTGCAATTAGATTTTATTATTCTCTAGTCTCTTTTATAATTATCTTTTGATGTTTTACTCCGAGTTGTTTGGAAGGTGTCACAATTACAAGAACTTAACCTCTGCAGTGCTTTTATGTTCATGCAAATTATTACTGTCTTAAGTGTAGGCAGAGGCGTAGAAAAGCTTTCATTTAGTTACCTTTTTTTTATTCAAAAATAATTATACTTTCTATAGTTTTCAAAATAGTGCATTTTCAATTATATTTATAAAAAAAGAAAAAAAAATGACCCAAATATTGAACCTCATCCCTCTGAAAATATATTTCTCTCTCCTTTAATTAGTGCCTTAAAAGTTTTTTCTTTGTATAACTTTTTTTGCTTGTGTCGTTTGAAATATATTTTGGATATTTTTATCAGAGAGCCCATTTCTACTTCAGTTTGGCTTAACTTTGCGCCTTTGTATGACTCTCAAGCAACTACTAAATGAGTACTTGTAAATGTAATATTTTCAAGACATGCAAACACAGCACAGGACCCTTTTTATGAGGCGTATTATCTCTTGCTTATGTCTGAAGTATGCAAAGAATTAAAAGGCAACTAAGTGCACTTTGAGTTACAAGTTGCTAAAAACAAACACAAATAATGAAATACACAAGTTAGAAAATTAATTGGGAAAATAAGGCAAAAGTAAAATCAAAAGGTCATTACAGGCAATCGTTTCTAGTTAACAGGACACTATTTATGTAAGAAATGTATGGACATCGAGAATTGTTTAATATTCCTTTCAACATTTGAAACAAAAGCTGTGGGTTATTCCATGTCAAATCGATCAAGAGTTAAACACGAATGCATTCGATTTGGATGAAATTTAGTCGGAGGCTCTCTTTCATTCTATTTATAATTAACTCAAGAAAAAAAGGTTATTTTCCGCAAAGTTGTCATATTCAAAATTGAAAAACTTTGCAGAATTTATTTCATTATTGGATTTAATTTTATGAAATGATTGTTCGAAAAGTATTTAGAATTCAAATAGATGATATACATGTTCCAAAGCACAAGGAAAAATCAACATCAGTTTTATATACTCAACTTACACAACAGAGCAGAACAGTTGTTTTCGAAGGCCGCTACACTTTCATGACGAGTACTCAATTATGCTTTTATTTATTACCCCTTTTTAATTGGCCTAATTGAATCTAAAAGCAGTTTCTATTTGTTCCAATTTATTTATGAAAAAGCATACGAGAAGTGTATCATACTTAATGGAAACACATTTTCATTAAGTCCCAGTCTTTCCATTTGTGATTATTTTTCCTCACGTCCTTTTATATGATATTTTCGGCTCCCTTAAGCTAAATTTTGTTTGTTTGAACTTTTGCTCTTTTATTGGGTTTGCTCAAGCCGTAGATTTTGAAATTTTAATTGCGAGTATCCAACTATTTATTTCAATATTAAATTTAATTTTCATAAGCTGATTTTTTTATTCTTATTTCATGTTAAATGATATATTTGGATATATAATATATGCAACAATTTTTATTTTTTTTTTACTGTAAAATCTGTAAAGTTTTGAAATTTAAGAAATTTAATGTATCAAGAAATTTCTATTAATTTTTTGCTATAAAATATATAAAATAAATTGTTATTTTCTTCGAAAAATTTATTATAAAACACCACACTAAATTTCGTTAAAAGGGAAAAATTTATATCCTGAAAGAGGAAAAAAGGCACTGCAGGACCTTTAAGCCACAGTGAACGCTATTATTTAAGATATGCAGCTAAAAATATACGCGTTTATTCATTAAATCTAGTTTTAAAATATCACAATTTTGTAGATATAATATATTTCCAAGAAATAGAAACTGTTTTTTATATTTTTTTAGCTGCAAATACTCCTTTTTAAATGGCATAAGAATCATTTCTATATATCAGATGGTTTCCATTCTCATGGAGACTGGATTATATGATCAAAAGTTTTGAAAGAAAAAATTTATATTCTCAAATAAACTCCTCATTCACAATTTCATCGTCGCGACGATGCTTAAGAGAGCCAATAGAGTTGGTTACTCTACTGCCATCGATGAGCTTTTTCGCTCTCTCTCTCCTGTGCATGATCTGCGATTCAAATAAAATTGAGCTTCAGGACTAAATGAAATTCTCGAAAGTTGAACCATGATTTTCAACACTAATTCGCACAATTGGGAAGCGTCGACCAGGCGTCAGTCTGCTCATGTTGAACTACCAAATCGCAGTAAATCAGAATCAGAAAAAGCCGACAGTTATAAAAGTTGTGCCAACATAAGGTTTTACACCTCTATAAAAACACCCTTTATTTAGATTTCTTCACATTTCTAATGCTGACAGTTAAAGGAGAATCTTTTCCAACGCCAGTTCATTGTACCAGAACAGTGGAAAGGAGGGGTTAGTGCTGGAGAAAGAGTTTACAGTGGCTTTTCAATTTATTGTACTTCGGCGGCGTTTAATTTTTTTTCTCTCTTTGCGAAGTGGGTTACCTTATTAAGTTCTTGTTAATAAAATTTTTATTACTTTTCGGTGAATGTTAATATGGATGCGTCACTTTTTAAAGCAGACCAAAAAAAAATTAAAAAAAAAACGGTTGCGTGTACGATTGAATGCACGATTATCCTTTTTGTAGCTTCTTTCTCTCTCCACCGCCCTAATCATTGGCAATATCGGCGCGTGAGTAAACGCATATAAATGGCATAAACTGTTAATATCTACAAGAGAAATAGCGGCTGATGTCTGACATAGAAGAAGGCATCCCTGAATTCAATCTTGACATGAAATTCCGCATGTAACAATTTCTATAGAACGATTCCTGAAAGATCGCGATATAAATCTAGAGAAGATATCACCGACACCGACAAAAGCAACAAGTTTTGATAGACGTGCTCCATGCCAGCCACTGTCAAATGCCTTGAAAAATTCTCGCTGCATTTGGCACTATTTTTCCGAAGAGAAGTTGAATGAGTCCCCGGTAGAGTGCCCTCCACGGAAGCCGTATTAGAAAATTATTTCACTCCACTGAAAGTTTAATATGCTTTTATCTTTTTTTATAAAAATAATCAGCACGAATCCAATTAAATAGTTTTACTCTCTTTAGCAAAACAATACGTTTCAGTAGATTTTGGCACGTTTTAAGAAACAACAATTTATTTATTCACTAGTTTGGCAGTCCTGGTCATGAGTTTGTATGTGTTGTAGCAGAGTGTGTGTGTGTGTGTGTGTGGCTGTTCACAGTTAATGCTTCAGCACTGATGTGTAAGTGAAATTAAAAAAAAAAAAAACATTAAGAATCCTAATAATGGCTGGTTGACTTAAAGAGGAAAACGTTCGTGGCACACAAAGAATGTAAACAACACACTTGAGACTCACTTGCCTTACAAAACATTAATTAATGTAAGTGTAATTGTTTAAATACTACCACCAGCACCACCACCACCAGCACCAGCACCAGCACCAGCATGACGGCTGCCAACACCACTGCCATGAATAACAACAAAATGTTGTAGACTCACATCATGCCCGCGTCAACGTACGCATGCAACTTTTTTTACACACAATGACCCAGAGAACATTTTAATTGTTGAGTAAACGAATTTAATATGGTTGGTGCTTTCAAAGTACGGCCACTTATGAAGTCGTTAAACAATTATGGCTTTTTATTTGTACAGCACGTAAACGTGAGTGTTGTTTGTGCTCTTAAGAAACAAAAAAAAGTTTACAAATTCTGGTGAAACATATTTAATGATACGCCAGACGAAGGGGCTAATTTTAACTGTCAGACTTTTCATACGCACCGAAGAAGCAAATGAACACTGGAATAGTTTACAAAAATTAGTATCGATTTGAAGTTTTCACAGGCACTTGTTGGCCTTCTCTGGCACTTTGACTCAATTTCTATTTTATAGCCGTATACAATTCTAGTTGTTGTTTTATCGTTACGCTAATGACCTCAAGGAAGTTGTTGCCGAAACCCAGTCCTTTATACGCCCCATACGATCTTCCCCAAGAGCGCATGCATTTATGATCGATACTTTAACGAGCTGTACTACAGAGAGATTTCGTTTCCTTGCCGAACAGTCCGTATGGGGAAGAAAATACCTGCAGAAACCTTCTCACCCGCTTTTAATTTGAGAAGGATTAAGTAGAATGTCCACAGATGTTTTTACCTTTTGCCCCCTCCCAAAATCTATCTTCCCAGATCCAGCGCAATGCATTGCATAAGTGCTGGGACCCATAAAAAACAACAACAACAAAAGTGCGATATTTGCGCTGACGGTATTCCTCCAGTGACCGTTGAGACACCGTTGAATGCACTAAAACTGACTGATTGGTGTTTTTTATGGGCTGGTGGAATCGTTTGGTCCGTACTTTTCTCCAAACAAGTCTGGTCAATGGTGAGACACGATTATTGACTTCTTATTCAACAGTTAAACAGTCAGTATGAGCCGGAGTTGTGGTTGCCACAATACGGCGCCAACATGTCAAATAGTTCGTGCTACAACTGATTTATTGCAGAGAAATTTTGGTAACGGATCCGTAATTTGACATCCACGATCGAGGGATTTAACGCTGCTTCCCTATTTTCTGTGGATATATATGAAGTCGCTAGTCTACGCCGATAAGCATGAAACTATTGATCACTTGGAGGCCAACATTCGTCGCGTTATTGTTGGCAAAAGTCAATTTGGTCTCCAAATTAGCCACGGCGGCCACATGTCAGAAGTCACATTTCCCAATCAGACAGTTTGAAATAGAAAATTATTTAGATGAATTTTAAAATTAACAAGATAAAAAAAAAAAAACTGGTGCCAAATTACCGCATTCGATATCGATCGAAACTTCAATACAATTAAAATACAAATTTCGATCGATAGCGAGTGCCGCAATTTGCCCCCTGAACAGAAAATGAATAGACCTGCATGACCGACAATTTAGTCGAATTAAGTGGTACGACAGCCCTGCTCGTAGCATAAAGCATTAAACACAATAACGACAGCAGACTACAGACTACAACTTGTCAGAAATAGAATCCATGTGCGTATATGAGAATGATTATTTTTACTACTGCAGGCAACACGGTAACCGGTTGTTGTCCCTGCTGTTTTTGTGGCTGTAGTCAAATTAAACTCATTTCTATTTTGGTGAGCGACAATAAGTGGATGCGGTGTTGCCAGTTTAATATAAATAAATTCAATTGTTGTAGACTTGAAAATATACTGTCTTATTACGCAAAAATAACCAATAAACTATATTTCCAAGCTATTGAAATGATTTTATGTCATAAACTGTGGACTTTAAATATATTTTATTGGAATAACACTATTTCAGGGTATTATATAGGAAAGCGGCTACACTGGCGTGTGAAGCGAATTCTACTACAAACAACAACTCATGGTTATTGATTTGGTGGTGTCGTTCGAAAAATAATTTAGAAGCTGACTATGAGGCGACGATTGTAGTCAACGACTTTTGTAGTCGGTGTTCGTGTAGTCTTTACTGTGTTTAATGCTTAAGATTTTTATAAATAATTTTCTTATGAACATACAAACTCTCTCACACACTCACACACACACACACACACTGACTGATGTATGAAATTTTAATGTTCTTCTATTTGTTGTTTGTATATTAACTTTAATGCTTCAGATTATAATTTATTTTGTTGTTTTTGCTGTTATTTCTGCTATTATTGTTATTGTTGTTGGCATTGTTTACTTAACTCATCTTGTTTCCATCGTTTATATTTTAACTTTCCTTTTGTACTGTAAATGGGCATCTGATGTTCAAATAAATAAATTTCTGTGTCCCCTTGCAACTGGTACAGTGGAGGACAAAACTTTCTGAGATTTATTTTTTAGGTTCATGATCAAATATTTTTAGTTTTGATACAATTTAACTCGGTATATCGTACATTTGAAAAGGTATTTTTGAAAGCTTTATGTTATGAAATAAATGCTAGTGGATAGAGGTCGTATGTTTGATTCCCTACTGAGCGATGACTGTGGGTAGGCATTTTGCTGATCTGATTAATGGATGGTTGAGAAGATATTTAAAGGGTGTTTCAGTTGGTAGTAATTTTGTCTGTTTGCTTTTAGTTTTGAAAAATTTATATCCGTTTGTGTGAACTTTAGCACCGGCTTTTTGCACCTCCATGAAGCAGTGGGCCATCAATTTTTTCGGCTGTTTTTTATAGAGTGATACAACTTTGAGTTGGCACCACTGCTTTATTTAACCACCCATTTAACAGCTGATAGCTGCTTTTTGCTTAACTTGCTTTGACATTTTATTATAGATCAACAAAGATCAGAGCAACGCGAGCAGATTGTGGAAATTTTCAATCAAAATAATGGTTCTATTCGTCAAACTCATCCATTCAAAATTTTATTTTCCGATGAACCCTATTTCTGGTTGAATGGGTACGTAAATAAGGAAAATTGACGCTTTTGGAGTGAAGAGAAGCCACAAGCTTTTGTTAAAACACCATGACATCCACAGAAAATTACTGTTTGGTGCGCTTTATGGGCTGGCGGAGTCATCGGCCCCTATGTCTTCAAAAACGATGATGGTCAGAATGTTACTGTCAGTGGTGAGCGGTGTAGGAGCATGATTCGAAGTTTTTTCGTACCTCAACTAGCTGGCATTAATATTGCTGATATGTGGTTCCAACAGGACGGAGCCACATGCCACACAGCGGGCGCTACAATTGATTTACTCAAAGAAACGTTTGATGAAAAAATAATTTCAGAGATTGGCCCAATTAATTGACCCCCAAGATCGTGCGATTTCACCCCATTGGATTATTTTCTTTGGGATTATGTCAAGTCACTTGTGTACGTCGATCAACTACAAACGGTTCAACACCTGGAAATGAACATTCGAAGAGTTATCGGCGAGATACGGCCGTAAATGCTGCGAAAAGTTTGTGAAAATTGGTGTTCCAGATTGCGCCTTGTAAGCGTCAGCCATAGCGGCCTAATGGCCGAAATCATATTTAAACATTAATGTCGTAAAATTTTCTAACCAATAAAGACCCTCTTATTGATATCAAGAATTTGTTACTATGTTTTATTATGATTTAAACTTGTATCACTCTATATAAAACACCCGATATATCATCTGTTTGGTTGATATCGTTTGGTCTATCTGTCAAGTTCCAGTGTATATCAATTGGAGGTGCAACATTTATTTGACCAGCAGCATTAAAAAAAACATTCATATATTTTTTTGTAGAACCAACATTCAGGGAATGACCTCTACTTATGCGTTGTACCCGAACTTGAATAGTGTTGACAGGACACGTGAAAGGATATTTTCGCCACAGTATCGATGAAGGAGGTTACTGTCCTGCTCTCTTTAGTACATGATAGTAATAATCGTTGTGGATAATATTTAGCGACCAGTTCCATACCTTCGCATCCCGGTGAAACCATTCACTTATTCAGTTAAAAATAAAAAACAAACTGGAGTCCAGATTCATGACTGAGTGTCGAAGCGTTAATTGTTTCAGCCAACAGTATCCTCGATTGCTGGATGCAAAAGCAGGTCCAGTTGCTATAAATTTTACGATTTCATGTGGGATTCGATTTGCAATTACAGTGAGAGGACATCTCTTGAGATAGACTCGACTGCTCGATAAAATTTAAACATTTCGGGTCAAATTATGGCATCAGATATCGATCGAAATTTACATTTAAATTGTATTGAAATTACGATGGGTATTGAATGCGGTAATTTGGGCCCTCGTATTGATATAACAATTTAAATTTTTTTTATACTAAATTTTATTCTTAATTAATTTATGTTATTAAAATTTTGGTATTTACAAATCTGAGGAAAGTAAATCAACAATTTTAGATTTTTGGGAATTTCGTTGAAGCAAAGAATTATTGAATATTTTTGGTACAAAACGAGTGGGACCAAATTAAAAATAAGTCCAATAAAATAAATTTGTACGTAACGTGTGCCCACATTTTGCAATCTAATTTGAACATAAAAGTGTGCAAAAATATATAATTTATTTTTTCTACAAAATATTGCGAGCACACAAATACACTGACAAGCGAATAACTTTTAAACTTCATGTCTCTACGTACATCCAGCCCGTTTGTTTAAATACTTATTTAATGCTCTTGTCCATGCGAGTGATTGTGTTAATATGAATACAGCAAATGCTTTTGCAGTCACACTCACACTAACACAATCGAATAAAAAACAATGTGCATTAACAAATTCCTTCCGGTCATAATCACATGCAAAATCATGAGCAGTAAAGAATTGTTCATAAAACTGTTTTAAGTTTTAATTAATTCATTAAAAAGACATTAATTTAATACTTTGGCCATTATTTTTATTGCTTTGATCAACTTGACTACTCTATTTATTTTTCATTATAATTTTCATTTATAATAAGCAAATGCACGCAAATAAATACATTTTGTGCGATTGCATTTGTGTGGGTGTATGCAACAAACTGTTGTCTCTTTGTTGCACATCAGTGCAGCACTTTCTGAACTTTTATTCTCTGGGTATTAATTTTAAATGTATTTATTTAAATTAAAATAATATCAGTTTTATTATGTGCTGCGGGAAAAAGTTTGTTTTAATATTCTTTTTTCATTGGAGATATTCTCTCAGCTAATATTTGAAGTGCTGGTAAACAAACAGTCAAGCTTGATCCAAAATATATATATTTTTATTTAAATTAATTACAAAGTTGAAATTAGAAAATCACCAACATTAACGTTGTATTATTAAGTGAAGACGTGGGCTGAAAACTATTTATTTCAGTCGTATAAGAGAACAGCCAAAATTGCTTTTGTGATAAATTTCATCACACATACAATTTTCTTAATTTAATTTTAAATTAAATTGAGAAAAATATGGTTACTTATTATTTAGAAAAAAATTATTTTTAAATATTTATAAGTCGTAGAATCGACTTGAATATTTCATAAATCAACTTGAATATTTCAGAGTATATCAGACTGGAATATATAAGTTTTGCTATTGTATAAATAACATCGTCTAAATGACTTAACATTCATAAGGAATATATTTCTCATGGCGTTTTCTTTTCTAAAAAACATGCAACGTTTTTTTCCCTTCCTTTCATAAAAACGGCAGCTTGGAAGAGTTTTAAAACAGCAATAATTCAATAATTCTTCGTTGAATGAATTTCTAAGAACTGCTTCATTTTCAAATGAACATTTTTTGATGTTGTCATTTTGGACAAAAAAGTGTAAGAAATGTTGCACCCTTTTATAGAAAAGAAAAGTGTGGATTTTTTGTGATATTCACACTTAATGCCGATATCTGATGTCCGCGATAAGCATTTTCATACATCAAATAATGCATTTTCTTTTCATAAAACTTCTGTAATAGAAGCCTGTAAAAGTGGCTGAATATTTTTCATATATTCGCGCCACAATGCCTGTCTCTGATGCCTGCAACAAATTTCTTTTACACAAAAAAAAAAAAATTTAATAAATAAATTGTTTTTTTTTCGTTAACACGCACTTTTGCTAAAATGTAGTTTCAGTGAAAGATATATTTAATAAAATTTACTCCTTCTGAAATGTACTTTTAACAAAAAGTACTTTCGTTAAAATACTCTTAATAAAAAATACTTTTATTAAAACGTACTTTTAATGAACTGGTGCTTTCAATAAGAGTTACTTTTGATTCATAGTACTTTTTATTCAATGTACTTTTAATAAAATGTAAATTTCATAATATATTAGATTTTAATAAAAAGTGGTTACAGTAAAAAGTACCCCAAAAATATGTTTTTTTCATAAAAGAAATTTAATATTAAAGGTACTTTTAATAGAAGGTACTTTAAATTAATGTTACTTGGTGGCTTTTATATGATGTACTTTTGATAAAAAGTACTTTCAATAAAAAGTGTTTTTAATAAAAAGTACTTTTAATAATACGAAATTTTGCTTTAATGCGGGTAAAAGGTATTTTAATAAAATACTTCTTGTGAAAAGTAGTTTCAATAAAAGGTACATTCGTTGAGACACTTTTATCAAAAGGTACTTTTTATGAAATGGTTACTTTTGATTAAAAATACTTTTCATTAAATGTATTTTTAATAAAATATACATTTCATAAAATATGATTTTAATGAAAACTGGTTACAGTAAAAAGTACCCCGAAAATATGCATTTTTGAGAAAAGAAATTTAATATTAAAAGGTACTTTTAATAGAAGGTACTTTAAATTTATGTTACTTAATGGCTTTTATATGATGTACTTTTGATAAAAAGTACTTTCAATAAAAAGGCACATTCGTTGAGACACTTTTATTAAAAGGTACTTTCGATGAAATGGTGCTTTCAAAAAGAGGTACTTTTAAATAAAAATACTTTTCATTAAATAAACTTTTATTAAAATGTACATTTAATATAGAATAGTTTTAATAAAAAGTAGTTAATAAAAGAAATTTTAAATAAAAGGTACTGTAAATAAAATTCTCATTTAATAAAAAGTTTTTGTGTCAAGTACCTTTAATAAAAAGTACTTTTAATAATTCGAACTTTTGATAAAATGCAGTTTTGTTACTAGATATTTTAATGACATATACTTTTTGTGAAATGTACTTTCAATAAAATATGCTTTCGTTAAGATACTTTCAATAAAAAGTACTTTCGTTAAGATACTTTTAATAAAAAGTACTTTCATTAAAATGTCCTTTATATGAAATGTTGCTTTCAAGAACAGGTACGTTTGATTAAAGGTACTTTCATTAAATGCTCTTTTAATAAAATGTACAATTCATAGAGCATAGTTTTAATGAAAAATAGTTATATCAAAAATTGCTTTAAAGTATGTATTTTTAATAAAAGGTACTTGTAAGGAAAGGTGCTTTAAATAAAAGGTACTTTAAATAAAAGTTAAATAAAGTTGATATAAGGCATTTAAGGAGCTTTACATCATGTACTTTAAATAAAAATTATTTTTGATAAAAAGTTTTTGCTAAAATGTAGTTTTATTAAAAGGTACTTTCGTTAAGGTACTTTTAATAAAAAATACTTTCTTTCTTGTATTCATATGAGCTAATCAGGCCTGAGTACTTTTATTAAGAGATACTTTCAACGATACGGTGGCTTTGATAAAAGGCACTTTTAATCGAAAGTACTTTTAATAATAACTACTTTTAACAAGATATACTTTTAATAAAAAGTACTTTTAATAATATATACATTTAATTAAAAGTAGCTGTAATAAGAAGTAATTTGAAAAAATATTTTTTAAATAAAAGGTATTTGTAATAAAAGGTACTTCTAATAAAAAAATACTTGAAGTAAAAGGTACTTTTAATAAAAAATACTTGTAGCAAAAAGTACTTTTAAGAAAAAGTACTTCTAAAACAATATACTTTCAATAACTGCCCCTTTTTATCTAGACTTTTGTTATGAAACAAATTTTCTATGAGTCATTTTGCCATTTTGCTTGTGTTGGTGGCACAGTGTTCTTCTTATTTTATTAGAGAATCGTTCCCATTGTGCTAACTTGCACAATGATTGTGATTTGTGCCAACGATTTCAGGAGGTCAGCGGTTGAAATGTTTTGTAATAATTATCAGGATTTAATTGTGCTCTCCGGAAATTCGTATTGTTTTATAACAGACTTACGGATTTTATATCTGGTCGAGACATCAAATCACTTTTTAATACCACGACTAATCATAAAAGCAGATTTATTTTCAGCATTTCATACCCAAGACAGGCAGCTGAATAAATTCTAGATACTTAACTTTATTCGTGCACAAACGCATTACAAACCCCTAAATGTATGCCATGGTTTTTCTACAAATAAGCATCCGACGTGCGCCCACACAACCATTAAATAATTTTCCGCTTATGCATGTTCGTTCATGTACTGGGGTGTGTACACAAACAAAGAAAATATAAAGAATAAAAAGAAAAATAAAAAAAATATTTACTGTTGTTTAATTTACATTTCCCCATTTGCTTGCATTTCACTCTAAACAAATATTTGAATAGAAAAAGTAGCCAAAGATTAACGCAAAAAAAAAACCAGCGAAAGTTGCAGACGTTAAATTAACAATAGAATCTTGAGGGCATATAAAAGTTTGTATGGCAAAATGTATTTTTATTTTCCTTTTATATGGCAGGATAACAAACAATCAAGTTTAATGAACTTTTAAGTCTGCGTCCTCCTTTTACAACAGCTACAAATTTAAATAATTGTTACAGAATATTTGAATCTGTTTGTTAAGTTCAATTAAAATCTTGATCTTAAATTGTGTAACAGCTCTTCAGAGCGTTCTGTTCTCTTAGCAAATTGTAAATGCTGGGAAGAAGAAAATTAAAAGGATGTAACTTTTCTGGAAGTGACTAAAACACTTTGTTAATCATGTCTGGCACATCTTAATTGATTTAATAAAACTTAAAAGAGTTTTAATTATGTAGGCCTTTTGCCAACTCAAAGGCTGCAGGCAATCATATAAAAGCGTTTAGGAGAAACAAGCAAAGCCAATTAAATCCCAAAAGAGCAGATAAATAAGCTTAATAACAACAACAACAACAACAACAACAACAACTACCCATCTAATCTAAATAGAAAATTATATAATTCAGTTTAACATGCCTTTTCTTCACTCAATCTAATCATTTTATCTAGTGTTTTCTAAATTGTTTAATACAATAATACATGCCTGTGCATGTCCATCACGTACCCGTGTATAAGAGTGTGTGTGTGTGAGTGTGTCTTCATGTGTGGATATTAAAAAAGAGAGAGCAAAAAAGAAATCGACCAACTACTACCACTGCATTAGCTCGTGTTTAATTTATTACAATCATTAGGAATGTGGTTAAAATGAAGTGGTTTTTGTTAAAAAATTTTGCAAAAAAAAACTTGTTTGTTTTATTACAGTTTATTTTTGTTGTTTTTTTAGTTTTATAAATTTTTTTCCTACACCATTTCCCACATTAACAAATGTATCATTAGACCACATGGCGTTGCAACTTGAGTGAGTGTGTTTGTGTCAAAGCACACAACTACTGCCTGCAAAAGTGTATGTGCTTTGGGCAAAGGCTCTCTGTGGTTTTTATAATTTTTTACTTTTTTTTACTTTTTTTACTTGTTGGTAGCAGTTTGTATTATTTTTTGTGTTGTTTGGTTTGTTTTTTTTTTGTCCTCGTACGCATCAACACGTGTGACCAGCAACGTATGGCTACACAATTTGTGTGTCTGCCTGTCTGTCTGTCTTTCTGTCCGTCGTGTTTGTTTATTGTTTTGTCTGTCCTTTGGTTTTGGTCAGTAGAGTCCTCTATTTTTTTTTTTGTTTCTTGGCCATATTCATTTCATTTAAGTGGTGTGCATAAGTTTCAGATAGAGAGTGAGTTTTTTTCTTCTGTTAACATATTGATGTTATTGCCTTTTTCAATTACCAGTGTTTTAACGCACTCATCCATCAATTTAACGATGTTTGGCATTAAAAAAAACAAAAACAAAAAGGAAAAAAACTGACGCAGATAAATGCAGGTAAAGGGAGTCTTGAAAAGGGTGTCTATCAATCAAGGGGAAAAGAGTAAAGAGTAGAGCGCTAGATGTGATATCAGAAAGGGGGACCTGCGTATCTGTAAACAGCAGAAAGCTTAGTTGCCTTAGGGATTTCGCTCGTGCTGTTGTTGAAGTTAAATTATTTCTATCACTTTCTCAAATTGTCAATAGAAATAACATCCTTGACTAAGTCTTTTATTGCTTTTCTGTCATTAATGTGGTAATTCTTTTCTTAACCTGTTTTATACAATTCTAAAAACAAAACATAACCTGAGAGCTTAAAAAGCTGAGCCAATAACAGGCCAAGAACGTTCAAAATGTATTCAGAAAAACTCAACTCAAAAAACTTTTGTGAATAAAAAAGAAAACAAAAAAAAAAAAAAAAAAAAAATTCAGAAAATAGGTCATAAGGAAATATAATCAAAAACGGCAACACAGGGTCGTAGCAAAAATGTGTTACTATCGATTTTGTACACTTCTCGTATGCGTTTTCATAATAAAATTGGTAAAAATAGAAAATGTTATCACATTCAATTAGGCCATTTAAAAAGTGGTAATAAAAATACACATGAGTACTCATCCAAGTACTCATCAAGTGTAGTGGCTTTCGAAAACAGCTGTTCTGCTCTGTTGAGTAAATTGAATAAATAAAACTGAAATGAACTTTCTCTTGTGCTTTTGAATATTTATCACGTCTTTCTGAATTAAAAAAAAACTTTCGAACAATTAGTCTATACAATTAATATGAGTTCTTTTTTCATTATGTTTCTTAAAAAAATTTAAATTAAAATATATTAATAATTATATAGGCTAATTGTTCTAACTTAGTTAAAATCTCAGAAAGACATGATGATAAATATTCCTAGGCACACAGGAAAGTCAACATCAGTTTTATTCAACTTACACAGCAGAGCAGAACAGCTGTTTTCGAAAGTCGCAACACTTTCATCTTCAGTGCTCATGTGTATATTGTGTTTATCACCACTGTTTAGGTGGCTTAGTTGAATGTGATAACAGTTCGTATTTACACAAATTTTATTGTGAAAAACAATCCGAGAACTGTATCAAATTAAAATAATTTAGATAAAAACTTATACAAAATCCCCGGGCTAAGTGAGAATTTCGAGCAGGAGCAAAAAGTTATACTGACTTTGGGGGGGTTTGGAATTGTGACTGCAATAGCAAAGACGAAATTGTTTATTGATTTCGATTTAGAGATGAGAAACGATTTTTTATACGCTTTTCAATATCATGAATAGAATCTGCTTAAAAAGTTCCAAATAGTTCGTCCATTGTGAAAAATCGAAATAGGGAGTCGATTTTGTTTGTGAAAAAAAAACCAGATTCAGATAACACTGCTCGGCAAAAAACAACTTTTTGTCGCTCCTTTAAATAAATCTATGTGCACTATATGGATTTTGATGCGCTAAACTCGTATCCGTTTTCGGATTTTTTCCATTAGGTCCAGATTTCTTTTTATGGGCGTGGCAATTTTTTACCCCTAAATTAGCCAGGTACGTAGACATATTTCACCCTAACTCGGGAACGAGTCATCCGATTTTTAAAAGTAAAACAGCAGAAGATGTGTAACGAAATTTTTTTTATTTCAGGCAAATACAATTTTTCTATATCTCTTATCGTTTTGGAAATATTCAGAAATTAATCGAGAAAAAAATTTTTGTTCGTGCAAAATTCTTAATTTTTTTCAGATTAAAAATGGAATTAAAAGAATTTTAAAGCAAATATTCAACATTTTGCACCTTTATCTAATAGCTACAGATCTTAGAAATAAAAAAAGCTATAAAGCTTAAAAATCGATTATAAAATTTAGATTTTATTTTCAATTTACCGCAGGTGCCCAATGTTGCAATGCTACCAACCCTTCATATGCGTGACGATAGCATGTCGTTAGGTGAACAGGTAAAGGAACTAAAGTACAACGGTATTTTGCATGGTTCTGGGATTTAAAAGTTATAATATAGTATTTTCAACTAACCTGTAATTCTAAATCGAGAAAATTAGAGTGGATTCTAATATTTATTGCAGCAGTATATGCGGAAATTGATGGACAATAAGTTAGTCAGTTTTTATTTGATATCGTGCGGTTAAAGTCGGCAACAGTAGATATATTTCTTATTGTGTAAAGAAATAAAGCAATCAAATAATCCATAAAAGCTTTCATAGTACAAAATGTCAAGGATTTGTAACAAATCTCCATCTGGTCACAAAATACCAAATCTTCAAAATAGTCCACATAGTTTTATTCAAAGGAGGATTTGGTTGCTGAGCAGTGTAATCAGCCGTGTCACAAAGTACAGTGACGTTCTTAAAATGATTTCATTCCGTAGTTTAAATCTTGAGAAAACGAAATTGTTTAACTTCCCGCTAGGAAATTTAAAAATTTTCAATCGAGAAGTTATTGGTTTTTACCTCAATTTGGAAAAAAAAAGTCGAAATTTCAAAAGATCAACGGAGGAAGCTGACCCTGACTAATTCTGAGAGCCCGTCACTCAAGATTTAAAATTAAAGTCGGTCACCGTAAACCAGGTCAAAGTCGGTTAATCCGTTCATGATCGTTAATGATCACACCATAAACAAAGATATCGGATATAAGAGATTTGATTTTAAGAGATTCGAAATTATATTTTTCATCAGTTTTCCTTTTTTTCATATATATTTAGACAATTTCATTTTCAATCAAAAATTTGCCACTTAAGCGCAATGGTTTTATTTATTAAACTGCATTAGGAAAACAATATTTCTTTTCATGTTCAATCAACCAGACTCAAGACTTAAATAATTCCGCAATAAAAATTATTACAATGGCCGATAGTTTTTAAGTGACTCTTACCTGATTGTTATTTCCTGTTACATTGATTGGCTTGGGACGTCGTCTGTGTATACGTTTCCTGGCCGTTTGATAGATTTTCCAATACAAAAACAATATAACCAACAGAGGCACATAAAACGTGCAACAAGTGGCAAATATCTAAAACAATAAAACAGTTTAATGCATAGAAATAAATCGCAGTAATAAAAAAAGGTGATTATAAAAATAAATATGAGTTGGCTGGGTTGGCTACAACCGTTTACACTGGCCGGCCTTGGCAGCAAAATATAAAAATAATAATAATAATAAATAGCAGAAACACTCACCTGATATGCGATATCTTGTGAAACCATACACTTTTGCTGTTCAATGCGCTGCAAATAATCAGGATCCTTCCAACCGAACTGGGGCGCCAGCGACACAATCACCGCTGCTGTCCACACAAAAAATATCATAAGAAAAACACGACGACTGGTGCGTGAGTGGATGTAATCGATATTGGTTACCGCCCAATACCTGGAAGGGAACATATTAAAATATTAAATATTTTATTATTTATGAGATACGCATTAAACACAATAACACCGACTACAAAAGTCGTTGGCTACAATCGTGGCCTCGTAGTCAGCTACTTAATTATTTTTAAAACGACACCACCAAATCAATAACCATGCGTTGTTGTTTGCAGTAGAACTCTCTTCACACGCCAGTGTAGCCGCTTTTATATATTTAATACTCTTAAATAGTGTTTTCCCAATAAATTTTTAAATTTTATTTTATACTGGCAACACTGCATTTGCTCATTGTCGCTCAACGAAATAGAAATTAATTTAATTTGACTACAACCACAAAAATAGCTGGGACAGCAACCAGTAGCCGTGTTGCCTGTAGTAGTCAAAATAATCATTCTCATATACGCACATGGATTCTCTTTTTGACAAGTTGTAGTCTGTAGTCTGCTGTCGTTATTGTGTTTAATGCCAAACATTTTATATATTCTAGAATTTCAGCGAAGTAGTTTCTATAGAGAATTTTTAATTGCGAGAAATGCAATAAACATTTGAGAGAATTTAAATTAATCGTGAATTTATGAAATTAATTATTGAGATGAGAATTATTAAACCGGGGCTCGAGTTTAAGCCCGTGAATTTGCAAACTATTTTTAGTTTTTATTAACACCCAGTTTTTAATAAAAGTGGACTGACTATATGATCATCATACGCAGTGCTGATTTCGAGGCCTGATCTTACTTTTGTAATTGATCTTCTCTGACAAACTTCTCTAAATGAAACCAAAAGAAGTTTGACTTGAGAGAGATGGAACTAAAAATTCAGAAAATCACGACACGAAGAAATATAATGAAAAATGTCCGATTTAATACTCGTATCCTTTTTCATAATAAAATTGTTGCAAATAGAAACACATTCAATTAGGCCATTTAACAAGTGGAAATAAAAATTACACAAGACTACTGATGGTGTAAGTGTAGTGTCCTTCGAAAACTGCTGTCCTGCTCTGCTGTTATGCCCTCGAACATTTGCCATGACTTTATGCCTTAAAAGCACTTTACGAACAATTAGCCCATCCGAATTGAATTATTTACTTGTTATTGCAACTTATAATTATTTCAAAATTGAAAGTGAAATCTGCGATAAAAAATTCCCCTTCTGTAATAATTAACACAACTGCGAACAATCGTCATGCAACAGATATTTTCATCATACTCAAGACGAAAAGTAACGTATTTTGTATGGAAAATAATTAAAGAGTTCTCCATTTATTGCCAACATCAAAGAAGAAGTGAATTTGTTTCACCAGCAAATCAAATAAAAAAAAAAGTGTAAAACAATTTTAAAAATGCAGCAGCTTTAAATACTCCTATGACAAATGAGAGAGTATTTTTATGCATGTATATGTATATGTGCATGTATGCATGTGTGCATGTGTGCATATGTGCATGTGTGTGTGAATGCACTTCTTGTTGTATGCCGTACGTTCCAACGTGGGTGCCTCCGTAGAAGTAAAAATGGGCGAGTTTATCGTAGAGATTTTTATTTTGCTTTCAGTGAATAAATAAAATTTATTTATATTCCTTTACGAGGGGTACAATTTATATGAACTTATAAATATTTAATACATACACAGAGTGCGCTTGGATGTGTGTGTGTGCACACTTCCACACTCGGTTGACTGGAGTATACCCTTCCAACATTTGGAAGTTTCTTTCATCGTCGATCATCAAGTCACTTCTGGAAGTATCGCGGAAGAGATTTCTGAAAGTAACGCGGAAGGTACTTGTGGAAGTATCGCGGATGAGACTTTTGGAAGTATCGCGGAAAGGAATTATGGAAGTATCGCGGAGGAGACTTCTGCAAGTAACGCGGAGGACACTTCGGGAAGTATCGCGGAAGACACTTCTGGAAGTTTCGCGGAAGAGATTTCTGGGAATAAAGCAGAAGAGACTTCTGGAAGGAACCCGGAAGATCCTTATGGAAGTATCGTGGAAGAGACTTCTGAAAGTATCGCGGAAGAGAATTCTGGATTATTATGGAAGAGACTTCTGGAAGTATCGCGGAGAAGGCTTGTAGAAGTATCGCAGAAGAGATTTGTGGAAGTATCTCAGAAGACACTTCTGGAAGTATCGCGGAAGACTCTTCTGGAAGCATTGCGGAAGAGTCTTCTGGAAGTAACGTGGAAGTGGCTCCTGGAAGTAACGCTGAAGAGACTTATGGAAGTTACATCCGGGGGGTTCAACTTCTCAATACGGAAGAGGCTTCCATGATGGCATCGCAGATGATGAATTCCAACTTCTTAGAGTCACATCCGCGATAGAGAATGTTGGCAGGGTAACTGCAAAAGTATAAAAGCAGTTGGTGTACCAGCATCGCTGGCTGGCTTAAGTAACTCACTCTGCAGCAGTTGTGTTTTTATACAATATTTTTTGAAAAAGACTACAATTTAACTCTATTTCAAATTGATTGCATTGTGTATTGGGAGTTTTATTTTACATAAAAATTAGGTTTCCTATGGCGTTGTTTATGTCTTCTCACTAAATATTAACGACAAGAATGGCTGCAAATAAAAAGTCTAATAAGCGAAGGAAAAGTAAACAAATTGTAAGAATTTATTCCTCTGAGAAAATTACAGGACGAAAAATTTAGCTCTTGTGTTAATAGAACGAATATTTTAAAAGATAGAAAAAAAAAATAAAAAAACTTGATGGATGTGAATGTCAAAAGTCGTTAAAAGCCAGTCGGTGGCAATTTGCCACCTGAGTTATTCTGGTTAATGTTATTTAGACGAGTATATCAGCTGTCCCCTGATGACTGACAAAAAGTTTACAGCGAAATTGATGTTGTAAATTTCCAGAGAAAGTATTTTTATTCTTGAAGAAATTTGTCCAGGGGCCAAATTACCGCATTCGATATCGATCGAAATTTCAATGTAATTTTAATACAAGTTTCGATCGATATCGAGTGCCGTAGTTTGACACCAGATTTTTTAGCTCCTCGCTAGGAAAATTAAATATTAAATCGGAAAGTTTTGAAAAAATCAAGTTCCCATCAGATCTGCAGGTCTTGAGGTACCAGGAAGCTCCCTGACTAATTCTGACAGCCCGCCACTCAGAAGAGTATTTTGCTGAGCTCACGTTTCATCACTGAAAACTAGAAGAGGCGAAACATTTTATATTTTGTACAATCCACTAGAAAAGCCCTTCCAAACAAATCAATGCGATCCTACAGTTATGATCGGGAAGTAGTGCAGATCTGGATCTCGTGTAATGCTTTTTAACAGGGCTTGTCATTGCACGAAGATGTTTTTTACCTTTTCGGCGAATCCCAAGTCATGATTGTCATGGTGATAATTAAATATGATATTTAAGTGGTTTCTATTAACTTTTTAAATTGAGTACGAAATCAATCGCTTATTGCGATTTGTCTGAAGGGCCGGGTTTGATATAAAAATTTCCGTGTAATTTTCCAACGTAAGTTTTTTGATTTTAAATCAACTGCAGAATTTTGCCAAATAGTGCTCATGAAAACAAATAATTATTAATAATTTTTATTTATCAATTTATTTTGTATAAAGCTTTAAACACAATAAGGACAGCAGGCTGCACGAACACCGACTACAAAAGCCGTTGGCTACAATCATCGCCTGGTAGTCAGCTACTTAATTATTTTTAAAACGATACTACTAAACCAATAATCATGAGTTGTGGTTTGCAGTGCAATTCCTTTCATACGCCAGTGTAGCCGCTTTCATATATTCAATACTCTTAAATAGTGTTATTACAATAAAATATATTAAAAGTCCACAGTATATGACAAGAAATTATTTCATTAGCTTGGAAATTATTTCATATAGTTTGTTGTTTCTTTTTGTATAATAAAATAGTATATTTTCAAGTTTAGAATAATTGAATTTATTTATATTATACTGGCAACACTGCATCTACTCATTGTCGCTCACCAAAATAGAAGTTAGTTTAATTTTGGCTACAGCTACAACGGTGGTCGGTAGTCATGTGGTTGTGCCGTCGCTAAAACAGTCATTCCCATTTTAATGCGTGCATTCTATTTTTGACAAGTTGTAGCTCGTAGTCTGCTGTCGTTATTGTGTTTACTGACTTTTAATTCAATTGTATTTTTATATATAAAAATTTTTTGTTCTTTAAATAAAAATTTAGTACCTCCAAACGCTACAAATAACTTTTCTTTGTCAAGTAAAATATCTTCTCGAAAATTATCTGGATATTGTTAATAATCGCTCCCTGATAAGCCAAAAGGACACTTCATTCTTTCAAAGTAAAAGCCCAAAGCCAGTCATCTTTCGATGAAGTAAAAGCCCAAAAGCGAGTTGATTGAAAAATATATGAAAAAAAATAATTTAATAAAATTGTTGGTTACCTGAAGAGAAAGTAATCGAATACCGAGTAGATTTTCATTTTCATATGATTGTCATCACTAACTGTCCTCTTTCTTTGAAAATTTCTTTTACTCATTTTTATCGAATTTTGTTTAAAATTATGAAGTTTGTTGGTATGGTTCATTGAAGTAGAAAAAATAGTATCGGCGCTTGTAGCCAACGCTTCAAACTCTATTTTAATATTCAACATGTCATTCCTTGTATTCGATTTTCAAAGATATTTGAGGATGAAAATTGTATTTTCTACAAATTAGCCCACTGTATGCTTAAAATTGAAAGAGGGACAGTCCTATTAGTAGTTGTGTAGAGCGAGGGTATAGGACACTCCAGCGATGGCAAAACAGGTGGAGCACGGAAACCGCTGCTAAATGGACGGAGAGGCTCATCCTCACATAGAGGTGTGGGTACAGAGAACTAACGGGAAAATTAACTACTTCCTGACACAGTTTCTGTTAGGGCATGGTTACTTCTCTCCAATATCTTTAACTCAAGGGCTAGACAGAGAATTCCTTGTGCACCACGAGAAAAGATGACGCTAAACACACCTTCTTTAACTCCAACAAGTGGCAGGCGGAGCAAGGTGACCTATATCATCACATCGGTGAACTTACTCCTGATAATGTTATTAGCAGGATGCTTGAAGGAGGTGATAAATGGATTCACACCGTAAATTCATTTTACTGAGGAAGAAAAGGGTCACCGACCAACTTTTTGTCGAATGGGTCCACCCTTTCGATACTCATCATAATAAATTATAAGCACCGCAACGGTTGAGTATGACGGCCCTAGACGGGGGTACATAAAGTAGGATCCTTTTTCAGGACGTTGGTTCAGGGCTTTTACGAAGTAATGCGGAAAGCGGTTTCGTGAAGGCAAAAACCAGAAAAAGAGGGAGAATTATTTTAGTGGAAACACTACTCGACGCAACTGGCGATGGGCACTGTAAGTGCGAAGGCATTTTAAATCCTCCGGACATGCCAATAAAAAAAAACTTCTTAAAATAGGTAAAGCTATAAATTTTCGTATATATAGTAGCTTTTATGTACATCAAATTCTTCTTATAAATGGTTAATTAAACTCTTTTAACTTTTTTATAAATGAGACCGTAATACCATGTTCAGGCATACCCCTTAATTGCGCAATTAATCTCAATTAAGGCCTTAATTGACCACAATTTATCACAGAATAAGTCAATTAATAAATTGAGCAATTAGCAGTTAATTGTATCACTAATTGCGTGAAACTCGAACTGCAATACTGGTATAAAAATTAAATAAGTCAAGCGTGAGGTTACGTGTTACTTGTTACGTAATTGCAGATTGTGAGCCCCCCTAATGAAATCCAAAAGTCTGTGTATTTTTTTTTCATTTACATTTTTCTTTCGCCAGCTTACATTCGTATCGCACAAGTTTGTATTCTGTTGGTTTGTTGTCTACAGTATTGACGTAGTGCACCCAAATGAGTTTTTAAACTGTTCCATGAACACTGAGAGATATTTTATCATTATTCTTGTTTTTTCTTTTTTTAATTCACTAGTAACAGACTCTCGACACCGAAAAGCAAAATAGAGCGGCGAAGAAGAGCGAAAGAAAAAAAAAACAGGAGGCAACGACAGCAAAATGTTCTTGAAATATTCTATTAACAGGCCATTTTGCTTTACGGCTGATGCAAGTAAATCATATTTTTCTATTTTTTATTACGGATTTTTTTCAATACAAAGGCTCTTGTAATGCTTTTTACATGGACACACTGTTAAAAGTTGTGTAAGCATTTTATGTTGTTGTTGTTGTCTACATGCGTCGTGTTAACTTGGAATGTTTGGACCGGTTGTGTGCTGCGTGCTCCACAACTATTCTTTTTGGTAAAGGAAAATGAACAAATTCTAGTCATTTCCTTAAATTTTTGTTTGTTTTGTCTTCTTCTGTTATTTCGTATTGAGTTACGGGCTTATTTATGGATCATTTAAGTTTTACAGTGACGTTGAAAAGCAGACATATTTGAGAGGAAATTATTTAACCAGTTGGAAATTTGATGAATTTAAAAGTCTGATATTGTGATTACGTTTTAAGATATTTCTTTTTTGTTGAATAACATTCGGTTTGTCACTCTGTTGAGTTTTGTGGCAGAGAAAGTGGAAAGATTTATGGCCAAATTGGTATTTAGATGGCACAGAGAAGGCTGACAAAATATCTAGAAGCAGAATTTTGGTTTGATTGTCTCTTAACAGTGAGAACAGGTGCAGTTTACAAGGACTCTCTCTACTGAATCGTGTGACAAGCATTAAACACAATTACGACAGCAGACTACAGGCTACAACTTGTCAAAAATAGAATCCATGTGCGTATATGAGAATGATTATTTTTACTACTACAGGCAACACGGCTACTGGTTGTTGTCCCTGCTGTTTTTGTGGTTGTAGTCAAATTAAACTTATTTCTATTTTGGTGAGCGACAATGAGTAGCAGCAGTGTTGCCAGTGTAATATAAATAAATTCAATTATTGCAAACTTCAAAATATAATGTTTTACTACACAAAAAGGATTAACAAACTATATTACCAAGCTCATGGAATGATTTCTTGTCATATACTGTGGACTTTAAATATATTTTATTGGAATAACACTATTTAAGGGTATTAAATATATGAAAGCGGCTACACTGGCGTATGAAGAGAATTCCACTACAAACAACAACTGATGGTTACTGATTTGGTGGTGTCGTTTTAAAAATAATTTAGAAGCTGACTACCAGGCGACGATTGTAGCCAACGGCTTTTGTAGTCGGTGTTCGTGTAGCCTGCTGTCGTTATTGTGTTTAAAGCTTAACACCAAAAAGTTAATTTAAAAGAAAATTTTAATTTAAAAGCTTTTAATAACAATTCATGTTTCAAATAGTTCTGAAAATGGTTTTTTCTCAACTTCTGCTACAGCATTTCATATTTTGGTTTTTTTCCAAATATTCTTACGAAATACTGAAACATTTTCCCATTTAATACATTTTATTTATGCTGGCAAAGAATTTATAAAAAAAAAGAAGAAGTGCAGCTTTTGTGTTCTTCATATTTCATTTAAAAGGATTTATCGTTCAACTATTGTTGACAGATTTAATGAAAAAAAGGAAATTTTTGTTAAATAATACTGCTGCTCCGTGTATGCAAAACTGCAATAAAGTACCTGCAGATCCCTTTTTTTTGTTGTGGCAATTTTATTATTTTTATTTTTATTTTTTTGGTTTTTTCGGTTGGCCAGCCCAACAGCTTTTGTTGCTCTTAAAGTTGCAACTTCAGCAGGTGATATTGTTTCGTTGAAATTTTATGCAAATTTATTCGTTACGTTAACGATTTTAAAATGACGCCATTTCAAAATCAAGCAGCAACGCATGTTCACAACAAAATGCTGGTCATTGGTGAAAATATAACAACAATTTTATATAAAAATTTGTTATTGTAATTTGTGGTTGCCTGGTTAAATGGGGGAAATTAAAATAAAATAAAAAAATATAAAAATTATTAAGAATATTAATAAAAACAGCTGCTTCTGCCGTTGACCGCAAACAGCGTTGAGCTTTTATTTTTAATGCAGAAGTGAAATTTTAATTTTTTCTCCCATAAATTGTTTGAGCGTGTGTTTCAATTATATGCCACAATGAGCTTAAGAATTGTTTTTCTTCCGTTAAGGATCTTTAAGCGAAACTATTTGTTTTATTTTTATTATAAATTTAATTTTTTAAAAAGAATTTCCAGCTGCTGGTTTATTTAACATCCAATGCAGAGGCAGTTGATATGAACGATTCACGTGCCTGTTGAAAGGATGTTAAAATAGTTGATGGGATAATTTATATAAAATTATGAGTGAAACCTTAAAGTATTTACGTTTCAGATTAAAACTTCTTGCTCGTATTATCAGCTGATTCTGTTGCATATTAAAGCAGATTAATTTTTTTAAATTATGGGAAATATCATTTTCACAGATTAAACATTTCAATACGGGCTTTTATTATTTCGCATTTAAAGTATAGCATTAAACACAATAACGACAGCAGGCTACACGAACACCGACTACAAAAGCCGTTGGCTACAATCGTTGCCTCGTAGTCAGCTAAATGATTATTTTTAAATCGACACCACCAAATCAATAACCATGAGTTGGGGTTTGTAGCACAATTCTTTTCATGTGCCAGTGTAGCCGCTTTTATATATTTAATACTCTTAAATAGTGTTATTCCAATAAAATATATTTAAAGTCCACAATATATGACAAGAAATCATTTCATTAGCTTGGAAATAAAGTTTGTTATTTCTTTTTGTGAAATAAAACAATATATTTTTACGTGATTTTATTTTTATTGAACATTTTTATTTTGCTATATTAATATTTATATAGTCGCTACACTTTCATCTTCAGTGCTCATGTGTATATTGTGTTTATCACCACTGTTTAGGTGGCTTAGTTGAATGTGATAACAGTTTTCTATTTACACTGAAGATGAAAGTGTAGCGACTTTCGAAAACAGCTGTTCTGCTCTGCTGTGTAAGTTGAATAAAACTGATGTTGACTTCCTTTGTACCTAGGAATATTTATCATCATGTCTTTCTGAGATTTTAACTAAGTTAGAACAATTAGCCTATATAAATATTAATATAATATATTTTTACGTTTGCAATAATTGAATGTATTTATATTATACTGGCAACATTGCATCTACTCATTGTCACTCACCAAAATAGAAATTAGTTTAATTTTGGCTACAGCTACAACGGTGGTCGGTAGTCGTGTGGCTGTGTCGCCGCTAAAATAGTCATTCCCATTTCAATGCGTGTACTCTAATTGTGACAGGTTGTAGCTCGTAGCCTGCTGTCGTTATTGTGTTTAATGCCTATTTCGCAAGTTAATTGACAGAGAGAGAGAGAGAGAGAAAGAGAGGGAGAGCGGCAGTTTTCTTTATTCCTTCAAAAATTTTCAGCTGACACTCTTCTGCACTTGAAAACTTGTGTATTTATCAGCACTTATTTTTTTTTAAATCACCCCACTGTGCGTTATTTTCAATTTTACATATTTTTAAAGCCACCTCAACTTGAAGCACGAACGCCTGAATGAATATGTGTCCTTTCAATGTCCCCGTATCTGTTGAACATAAATTCGCATTTCTGTTGAAAACAATTTCCATTTACTTTTATTTATTTCCCCACATGTCGTACATTCTCCACAAGAGATTTCGATGGTGCGAAAAGACACCATATTTTGAAAGATTTATAAAAATAAAAAAAGTGTTCTTTCATGGGCTTAACTTCAGCTTAAAGATTCCTGTTGCTTTCATGTGAAATTTATTTGCCACGAAATTTGCTCGTTGCTTTTGTTCGTTGCTGATTTGAAAAAGTTGTTAAAGTCATTTTTATTTAGCATCAAAATTTTAATCTCAATAATAAAACAGCAGGTAGGCGGCGCATTAGACATCATTTAGTTTCACTGGTTTCAAAGTAGAAAATAATTGAAAATGGTGGAAATTAGTGTTGCCTACTTAGAGCTTTTTGCATCAGTTTCAGTAGTTTTTCGGTTCACTAAAGTGGTCGGTGCTTTTTAAAATTGGTTTTGATAGTGTTTTGCTCGTGCTGGTGGCCTTAAAGCCACAACTCGAAATGTAAATTTTTAATAAAAAAAATAATTAAATTTATAAAAAACAAGAATTTTTGTCTGCTCGATTTTCTTCTGAAATAACTTTCAATTCATTTCAAAAAGGCGGCCAAGGAAAACTCTGCGATGAGAAAAGAGCAGCCAAGTCTATAATCACACTCCATTCCTATGCCTTGTGCGAAAGCAGCCAAACGAAAGACGGTAGCCTCAAGAAATGAGGCTGCACTGCTGATGGGAATGTAGTGACTTCCGAGAACTTGGTTCTTCTGCTGGGCATCTTGAATAACTAAATTATTGCAAATAGTTTTCTTGTAGTTTGCTGATATATTTTAATTCTTCCTAAATATTATCTACATTTCAAAATTCAGCCTGATAAAAAAACTTTGAATTTAAAAGTAAAAAAAAACTATTTTTATAAAATATTTAATTTTGTTTCTTTTAAATAATTTTTAATTACTCTAATTTAAAAATGTTTTGAAATATCTCAAAATGTATGTATTTTGTTTTATACGAAATAAAAATTATATTCTTATTTATGTTTATCGTTATTTTTTTATAAATTAAACCTTTTAAAATCAGTGGTTTTTTGCTGAAACGCTTCTTCTTGGTTTTGGTGTCTTTCGATATTCAAAAGTTGACAACCCTGGTGAAAATCTTTTCTTAGTAACAAATTTCTCTCGGTAGAATTGCACAATTTACTTTTGTTGTTGGTTTCCTTTTGGCATTTTTCCTTATTAGATACAAAATTATATAGATTTTGTTGTTGTTGTGTTAAGCTTTGATTTTTACCATTAACATTCCAATTATTTCTTAAAGCATGAAACACAATAACGACAGCAGACTACAGACTACAACTTATCAAAAAATAGAATCCATGGGCGTATATGAGAATGATTATTTTTACTGCTACAGACAACACGGCTACTGGTTGTTGTCCCTGCTGTTTTTGTGGTTGTATCGAAATTCAACTAATTTCTATTTTGGTGAGCGAAAATGGGTAGATGCAGTGTTGCCAGTTTAATATAAATAAATTAAATTATTGCAAACTTGAAAATATGTTGTTTTATTGTACAAAAAGGATTAACAAACTATATTTCCTAGCTAATGAATTGATTTCTTGTCATATACTGTGGACTTTAAATATATTTTATTGGAATAACACTATTTAAGAGTATTAAATATATGAAAGCAGCTACACTGGCGTTTGAAGAGAATTCTACTACAAACAACAACTCATGGTTATTGATTTGATGGTGTCGTTTTAAAAACAATTAAGTAGCTGACTACGAGGCGACGATTGTGGCCAACGGCTTTTGTAGTTGCTGTTCGTGTAGCCTGCTGTCGTTATTGTGTTTAATGCTTAAGACGTCAGATGATATTTATGGAACAGTCTGGTATTCGTGCAAATAATTTTTTTTTATTAATCAATTCACTTGAAGTGTTTTCATTTCATTTGCATTGACTTTTTAGCCTACAGATCTTTAAATTAATCTGTTTGTTTGTTGCTTTTGAGAGGCATACTTTGCTGCGCAGTGTAAAGTTATGAATATATTATTATGCGTTTGTTATTATTCTAGTCGTTCACTGTTGAAAACGTTTTTTGTATAAATTTATTTTTTATGTGACAAATAAGTTTTATTAAAAAAAAATTAGTAAAAAAATTTTACAATAAATGCTTTCACAGTGCAATACACATTGTAACTATTATATTGGTGCGGAGGCCTTCGAAAACGGTACGTTGTCAACACTGTGTTTGAGTTTTAGTGCTTAATATGTTTCAAGAATATTTCTCATTAAATAAACTATTTATTACACTTGAAGCGAACTATATAAAAACATATGAGCGCTGGTAAATTTTTGCAGTGGCCTTCGAAAACTGCTACTACTTTTTTCTAACTATTGTAAGAGCTTTTATTGCTCAAATTGTTTCTGGTTTTCAGCTTGGCCCAATTGTTAATAACTTTTTCTAATATATTTAATATTTTATTTTGTTTTTTTCCATTTAAATTCTGTAACTTGTAATTTATTAATTTTTTTAAGGAATTGAGAGCACAATTTGCCAGTTGTGGGCCCAAATGACTTTATCGGTTTTTGTTTCAAGTTGGCTTTATTTAAACTGTTATTTGAACTTATTTTTTTAGTCTGCCTTTAATTGTTCCCCAAGTAATTGAAAACTTTTTATTCACATAAACGAACAACTATTTAAAATAATTAAAAAAGTGTCAAAATCTTGTTGCTCACGCTGCATTAAAAAGAAAAACTTAAAACTACTTTTCAATAAGAAAAAGCTGTCAAAGAAACGAGAAAAAATAAACCGAACTTTTTGTTGTTGTTGTTTTCCACACTGTTGCCAGCTTAATTCTTGTTACAACTCCCAACATGTCCATGCAGGACGATTGTTTGGCTAAGTGCCTTCCCACTTGGCCGCAGATTCAATTTAAATCTTATTTTCAAGTAAAGCTCCAGACATTACTTTTCCCTTTCAATTTATCAGTTCGTACATTTTGCAACAGAAATGTTTAAGACATATTCGCCATTAATATCGTTAACAAAAGTATTGGTCAACTGGGTTTTGCTACGAATGTGTATGGCTGCGTATGTATACGTGTGTCATTGTGCATGCCTGCTTGTTTGCGATTGTGTCATTTGTTTATGTTTGTTACAAGGAATTATTGTCCATTTAACACATTGACAGCCAAATAAAGATTAATGCGTTATTTCTTATGTCAGATTGTTCGATATGTATTCCACGTCGAACAACAACACCAACAGCCAACCAACAGCAGCAACAACAACGAAGTTGTTGCTTACAAAATGGGCAGAGATAAACGTTATGCAAACATAAATAATCATGTTAAGGTGTGTTTTCATGTGCTGAGGTGTGCAGGGGGCGGGGGGGAGAAGATTAATTTTTCAAAAACATAAATTCGATATAAGAGTGTAGCATGCAGCAGCAGTAACAAGTTGCAAGCACCTGCTGGGTGATACAGAAATATTCCAGCTTCAATGTTATCGAAAAAACTGCGTTACACCAGTAACAACACTGTGCAACAAAAAAGGTATTAAAATGAATTTCTAAAAGGTTGTTCAATATTTAATTGATTTCGTGCTACAAATAATGGCCAGCGAGTGAACTGCACCCAACTTCAGGAGATGTGATTCCGACTGTTTACGCTTCAAATATGGCAACTTGGCCTACTAACGTAACCATTTAATTAGAAATAAACTTCATCCCTGAATTATATAATAGAAATGCTCATCTTAAGCCGGTTTTAAGTCTTGCAGGACCCGTATTTTATAGGCACGCAAGTCATGCTGATTTTGCCAAATATTTTTAAGTAGTCGAAAGACAAACGCAAACAGTTCGAGAATTTACAAAAAAGATAATGTATTGAACGTTACTTTTATTTAATTCTTCAATAGATATAATTAATTTCAAACGAAATTGCCACCACACATTGTTAAAAGGGATTAGAAAATATATCAATTTTATAAAAATAAAAATATATATATATATATATAAAAAGTGTATTGAACGTTACTTTTATCTAATTCTTCAATAGACATGATTAATTTGGAACAAAGTTGCCACCACACATTGTTAAAAGGGATTAGAAAATATATCAATTTTACAAAAAAATAGTATATAAAAAAATGTATTGAACGTAACTTTTATCTAATTCTTCAATAGACATAATTAATTTCAAACGAAATTGCCACCACATTTTGTTAAAAGGGATTAGAAAATATATCAATTTTATAAAAAAAATATATATATATATATAAAAAATGTATTGAACGTTACTTTTATCTAATTCTTCAATAGACAAGATTAATTTGGAACAAAGTTGCCACCACACATTGTTAAAAGGGATTAGAAAATATATCAATTTTACAAAAAAATAGTATATAAAAAAATGTATTGAACGTAACTTTTATCTAATTCTTCAATAGACATAATTAATTTCAAACGAAATTGCCACCACATTTTTTTAAAAGGGATTAGAAAATATATCAATTTTATAAAAAAAAATTATATATAATAAAATGTATTGAACGTTACTTTTATCTCATTCTTCAATAGATATAATTAATTTCAAACGAAATTGCTACCGCATTTTGTTAAAAGGGATTAGAAAATAATAAAATTTTATATGCCAAAAAGGAAAATGTATTGAACGTTACTTTTATTTAATATTCCCATAAACACAATTAGTTTCATACGAAATTGTCGCGAATATGTTATAAAATCTATTTAATTTATTTTCCTTTCTAATATATCAACAATTTTTAATTTATTATGCGAAGAACTAAAAAGGAGAATGATCGACATCCCTTTTTTTCTGGTCCTGTAGTCTGCAAAAAATCTAATACCGTTGAAGATATATTTACTTAATTGTTTTGAGTTTTTTTCACTTTTGTTTATTCAACAATTTAATAGTAGAAAATATTTGTGACATAAAAAAATACTAACACTCGTGAGAATGAGAAAAAAACAATAGCAACAACAACCATCAGTTACTTAGAAAGCAGGGGATGCCAGCAAAGCATTACAAGTATTTTGTAACAACTCAGACTTGCACTCAAATGGATCCTGAAGGTTTTGCTAATGTACACCAGCTCTAAAAAGGAGATTTTTTCTTTTTCATTTTACATTGTCTTTGGTAAATGTATTTTCTTTTCTTCTCCATAATTGTTTTGTTTCAATTTTGCTAATGCTCCAGCACAGCCATCGCAACGGTGCAAAGTTGCTGCTAACGTTATTGCGAACATGCACACGCATGCTGTTGCACTGCCAACCAGACCCTCGATTATACTTTTTATATTAAACAATCTACGACAGAGTAATGGCATGTTGTCAACTACGCTAAAGACCATTAAATGAAAGTGTTTGAAACTATTTATCATTTAAGTATTTTGTGTGAAATGAAGCGAATAAGCGTGAGAGAAAATAAAAGAAAGAGGATAAGAGCATTTGAGAGAGTCAGAGTGAAAGAGAGAGAGGGAGAGGGACGGTGCTGGAGGAAAGGGGTTATAAGAAAAGGAATCCACTTCGCTGCTTGTCCTTCAGACATGTTTCAGCAAATTTGATTTTGTTAATGCATCGTTGTTCCTTTTGCCATCATTAATAATAGAGTAAGAAAAGCAGGAGAAAATGTACTGCGAAATCGTTAGCTGCTCTCATGCAAATGAGCATGTATTTGTAGCACTATTTAATTGGTAAATCCTTTTCAGAAAATAATCTTAAAGTGCAGCAGGATTTGTTTGTATGTAGTGAAATGGAGTGCAATCAAAAGCAATTTTTCAGAATAATTAAAAGTAGCTAATGAAATACAAAAATTATGAAAAATAAACAAGTGTTTCTTAAATAAATTATTAAGTTGGCAACACTTTTTTAAATAGCGGCCTTTTTGTCATCTAGTTTTATATATAATTAAAAGTTCATAATTAAATAAAAAAACTAGTTAAAAATAAAAAGATTTTTTATGCAGTTGTAAAACATTAAGTTGGTAACACTTTTTAAATAGCGGCCATTTTGTCACCTATTTTCATATATAATTAAAAGTTGTTAATGAAACACAAAAATAATAAGAAATAAAAAAGTATTTTTATGCAGATATAAAACATTAAGTTGGCAACACTTTTTAAAATGGTGGCCATTATGTCACCTATTTTTATATATAATTAAAAGTTGCTAGTGAAATACAAAAATCACTACAAATAAAAAAGTATTTTTATGCAGATATAAAACGTTAAGTTGGCAACACTTTTTATGTGGCGGCCATTATGTCAGCTGTATGTAGTGGTACGCCACGATTTGAAAACCTATTTTTATAAATAATTAGTTGTAAATGAAATAGAAAAAGGAGTTATAAAAAGAGTTTTTTAGGCAGATACGAAACATTAAGTTGGCAACACTTTCCTAAATGGCTGCACTTTCCTAAATCAGCTGCATGTAGTGATACGCAGTGACTTCAAAGCCTATTTTTATTAATAATTAAAAATTGTTAATGATATGTAAAAGGACTTATAGAAAGTGTTTATTATTCAGCTATAAAGTGTTAAGTAGGGAACACTTTTTAAATGGCGGCTATTTTTTAGCTGTATGTAGTGGAGTATGAAGGATTTTTTTATGCAGGTAAGTTGCCAACAAACCAGTACTTCATCTCTGTAACTGATTTGAGAGCTTCTGTCAGCGAAAAATATTTCGTCCTTTTAAGAAACACAGGATAAGTAGAGGAATGTACTTTTTTAATTCTATGGTTCTACAATAAATAAATTATATAAATTAGAAAAATGTTTTCGATTTTATTAACCTCATAAGGATTTACAGGCAGCTATGAAAGGGGTTGAACTGACAACTGGCTGTCTTTTTCGTATTAAACGAATTTGAGGTTATGTGTTTTGGTTTTTAAACTATTTATTTATTATGAGTATATCAGCACATCTCCCCGCTACAAATTCACTATTATTTATTAAAGTATTTCTATATAAAATTCTCCTCTTCTTTCTCCTTAGCATTTATGCAGTTCGAGTTAATTACGTTATCAGATATTCCTGCCAGTCATGCAATTAAAATTAGCATAATTTAAAAAGCAATTAAATAACACAATAAATAACAGCTAATGAAATTGATAACAACTTTGAAATATTTATTAATTGATAAAATATATAGTAAAATAATTTAAATTATTAATGCCAGCGTATGTATTTAATTAAAGCTTGTCAGCAATCATATTAATAATAATTGTGTGCTGATCGAGAGCGATGCAGTTTGACACACTATTTTATTGCCTGATAATAATGAAACAGATTTAAATCCCAAATGAATCAATTAATTTGTTAGATATAATATTTATTAAATAACACAAATAATTGGTATGTTATTTGTAAAGCTTTAGACACAATAACGACAGCAGGCTACACGAACACCGACTACAAAAGCCGTTGGCTACAATCGTCGCCTCGTAGTCAGCTACTTAATTATTTTTATGACGACACCACTAAATCAATAAACAAGATTTGTGGTTTGTAGTACAATTCTTTTCATACGCCAGTGTAGCCGCTTTCATGTATTAAGTACTCTTAAATAGTGTTATTCCAATAAAATATATTTAAAGTCCACAGGATATGATAAGAAATGATTCCATTAGCTTGGTAATATAGTTTTTTAATCCTTTTTGTATAGTAAAACATTATATTTTGAAGTTTGCAATAATTGAATTTATTTATGTTATACTGGCAACACTGCAGTTACTCATTGTCGCTCACCAAAATAGAAATTAGAAAATTCAGAAAAATGGGACATGAAGAAAATAATCAAATGGTAACACAGGTATCATAACACACAAGTGTTAACATCAGGTTGATACAGTTCTCGGATTGTTTTTCACAATAAAATTTGTGTAAATAGAAAACTGTTATCACGTTCAACTAAGCCACCTAAACAGTGGTGATAAACACAATATACACATGAGCACTGAAGATGAAAGTGTAGCGACTTTCGAAAACAGCTGTTCTGCTCTGCTGTGTAAGTTGAATAAAACTGATGTTGACTTTCCTGTGTGCCTAGGAATATTTATCATCATGTCTTTCTGAGATTTTAACTAAGTTAGAACAATTAGCCTATATAAATATTAATATAGAAATTAGTTTAATTAGACTACAACCACAAAAACAGCAGGGACAACAACCAGTAGCCGTGTTGCCTGTAGTAGTAAAAATAACCATTCTTTTATACGCACATGGTTTCTATTGTTGACAGGTTGTAGCCTGCTGTCGTTATTGTGTTTAATGCTTTAAATGGGGTATATTTTTTGAGCCCGATAGGATTTCGAAAATCGTCAAAATATATTGAAGCCTGAATGTCCTTATAAAATTATAACAAGCGGTTTTTATACACGAACGGAACTGATCGAGGAAGATGAGAGAGGTTTTCGTAAAAATTTTATTTATTATTATTTTAATTCCACTGCGAATTTTCGTCACAGTACGGAGAAAGAAGGTCCCTGGAATGCTAAGGACGTGTTTAGTGACCAGCGTGTTTATCAGTCAAATCAGCCGACTATAAATAGCACAATCACACTTCAATGCAGATCAAGAGATTTCTTAGTCATGATCTTAGTTTAGTACAGACTCGAACTCCTGACCTTAACATTTGTATTCACCACGTTATTTAACGTTGATATTTAAATAATTTTTTTTTTCGATAAGAGTCGAGGTAAACCTTAACCGAAAGTGTTATATCTGACATTTACAAAGGGTGCGTAAATTTGAGGTTAGGAAGTAAGTTGGCTTAAAAATATAACTTTTTGTAAGCAACAAAAGTTTTATGGATACCAACGTGAAGTAGAAAGATGGGACTTAAAAATGATATAAGGCGTCAGGTGAAAGTCTACCTCAAAAAATTTTGCATCGCATTTTGCAACAAACGGTCAACTTTTGTCATTAATGCAGAGGAGAATTTAATATTCCACAGCGTCAGTTGTTTGTGATTTGTTCACGTTGGAATGAACCACATTTCATGGTTATTTTAACCAACAAAAATTGTTGGCATCAACAAAATGCAACAACAGTTTGCATTAGCAGTAAAGTTACTATATGAAATTGTTATTTTAATCAAATAAATTCAGGTTTGTTTATTAAAATCCCAAAAATAATTTACACTAACAGTTCAGTTACTGATGCATCACAGTTAGTTTGACCCAGGATGCATCACAGTTAGTATCCCCAGGGATATTGTAACCATATAAATCTAGTTTTTTAAATTAACTGTTAAATTAACAGTTCATTTACAACTACAATTGGTTAGATTAACCAAGAAGTTTTTTTTGGGTGTATCATAAACTTTCAGTTTCTTTAACTCTTAATAAATTTATTGTATCTCTACTGAGTGTGATAGTAATAAAAATAAATGTTAAGATTAAGGAATAAAATAAAGTAACAAGAATTTTAAAAACATAATTAAGAAAAAAAATTTTGCTTTTCATATTATTTAAACCCCAACATGTCGAGTTTATAAGGCCATCGATGCCCTAAAGCTGTAACATTTAAGCAGCCGATTTTGCTGCAGCAGAGCCCGTTAACTGCATAAATATTGCCTGCAAGCCAGCACCAACAGTTGGCCATGTTTTAGTGGTTGGCTGTTTGTAACTGGTCATAATGTGATTCTTTGTGTTAATACGCTTGTGCTGCCGATCAAAGTAGATTTCCGTGTTACGTTTTTAACCCGCAATTACAGTTGCGGGAAAAATTACAATGGAATGTAAGAAAGACAGTAACACACAATGCGTTTTTACTTTCCCTTCCTTTCGTTTTGATGGCTGCACACTGTTACTGTTCTGCTGAAGTTTTTCTTTCTTTCCTGAGGACATTTTTGCTTATATTTGAAATGATGGTGGGGGTAGTCTGGGTGGCAGCTCACAGCCTTTCTTGGCCCATGCTACAGTTCATTTTGTTCTTTTTAGTAGAGGGAATAAAAACTCTTGAAATGGAATAACCATATTTATGTGTACATGGCTATAACGCTTACATAAGGCTATTAACACGGACAACTGCAGTGAAAAAGGAGTAGTAAAAGTATTAAAAAAGTAAGAAGAAGCATTGCAACAAATGAAGAAAAATAAGTGTGAAGCGGCAACTAACGATTCTTTCAAATAAAGTTTAACGGAGGCACTTGAACATTTGCTGCAGCAGATATTAAAACACAAGTTTAGCATGGAAATAATTTTTATTATTGAGTGAGAAATAACTTAAATTATAGCAGCCGTTTTAGTTAAATATTAAATGCAACAGATTTTTCCCATCATGCAGAAATATATTCTTTAATTCAGAACAAAAAGGAAAAGTTTATTATGAGATTCAATATACATATATAATTAATGCAAAGCAAAGAAACTTGTTTCGTTGTTCTTTTAATTAAGTAGAAGTGCAGTGATGATTTGCATGAAATGCAGGCATATATACTTTCTTAACCCCCAATAATTTTAATACGGATGAAACTATTTCTTTTTAACTGTTTTAATCTTTTATTATTTAACGACGATTTTGACTAAGTGGCCATCAAAGAATTTTAGTAGAATGCGTTATTTTTGCACCTTTTCTTTTTGTCTTAACGGCGTTTTCTTTTCTGAAAAACATGTAAAATTTTTTCACTTCTTGTTTATAAAGTGAAATTTTACAAGTATTTTGAGTAATTTTGAGTAACAGATGTTGGATTAGTTTCCAATAAATTGTTAATTTTCATATGATAGAATGCTGTCATTTTCTATTAAAAAGTGTAGAAAATGTTGCATTTTTTATAGAAAAGAAACCAGCTTAAGTACAGTGCAAAATAAATATACCGAAAAAGTACGTTATTAAGCCACAAATTGCAGACTTTTTAATAAAGATTTTGCTGGAACCGACAACGCAGGGAATTAAAATTAAAAATACTTAAAAATTTTTAGAATTGCTGGTTCGATTGCTCTGTTGTGTGCTATTGACATTGAAAATGTAGCAGCAGCAGTGAAGTTGGGACAGCAGTCTTGGTGATAAACTGCAACGAGATTTTCTTATAAATTTAGTCACTTGGAATGACTTCCTGATATTTTTTTACCATAAAATATTTATTATTAATTTTATGTGCCTCACGACTAGGCTAATATATATTTCCAATGCCTGTATAACTTACAGTATGTCCGATGTAATACAACAAATACAAGTACATTGAAAAAATAACAGATCTTTCTTTTTAAGTCTTAATAATTTCAAATTCATTTTCAGTTAGCCAAAAAAGTCCTGGCGTAAAGTAAATCTAATTTACGTTACGTTAATTTGATTTACGTTACGTAAATCTGATTCACGTTACTTAACTCGGATTTACGTTGCGTAAATCTGATTTGTGTATATCAGTTTCGATAAGTAAAAAGGATTTTTTTTTAATAGTTCTATGGAGGCAACTGATATGGACAAATTAATTTTTCTAAAGGATGGAATTAAAATTTCCGTATATATATGGAAACTTGCATATACCGTATGGACTAGAGAAAGTTTCACAAGTGAGAGCAACATGTATGGAGTCTTCATGACAAAGTCGCTGGACACCTCTACTGCCATACACTAATAGATTCGTTTTGACCTGCCCTGTGAGAATCATTGGTGATCTTGGAAAATGCTCTCCACTTCATATTCAAGAGTGGCTTTTAAAAGAAGTAAAAGTTCAGTTGAAGCTCTTAAAAAGTGAATTTTACTCTGCAGTTGTTACATACAATTCTCTTAACATAAGCGAAGCCAGCATCTCTTCCTTTTTTGAATTTGCTTAAGAATATAGACAAGTTTTTGTCATTTTAAACGGGCTAAAAAATGCCATAACTTGAGTACTGATGATGCATGTGTAGTGGCTTTCAAAAAATGCTGTTCTGCTCTGCTGTGTACGTTGAAAATATAATATTTGGTGTTGGATTTCCCATTGTGCTTTGGAATATTTATCACATCTTTTTCAATTAAAAACACTTTTCGAACCAGTGACAAATTCAATTAAATTTAATGTGAAAGTAAAATAGTTTTAAATTGAAGGCTGCAAGATCGAATCGTAAGTGGCAAAAGTACAACAAAAACTTCGTGATTGAACTTTTCCAACATTAATTTTAAATTGCGACACCGTAATTGCACGAGCAGGTGAGTCATAAATAAAATGAGTTTTAGGAATATTTAAAAGTTTTGTTTTACAATCTTATGATTCTAATTTATAAATTATATTTATATTGTGCACATCTGCAAAACAATACCCTTTAAAGTAAATATTCTTGAGTAAATTTTATAAACGATAAAAAAATTAAATAGGTACCATGAAAAAACGTTTTTCATAACATACATTTTCAAAGCTTAAACAGCGTTTGAAATTTGATGAGATCTTGAAAGCTTTTCACGAAGAACAAAGAGGAAACTGCGTGAATCTCTGTTCTCAGCTTCACGGAGTTTTATGTTTGATAATATAATTGAAACGGCCATGTTTAATACATAGTTTTTTTCCAAGCTAGAAAAATATAACAGCAAACAATAGCAAAATCCAATCAAAATATATATAGAAATAATTTAATCTCAGTAAATCAGGAGTTATATGCTGCCATGAATATTTCCAATAACTTTTAGCAGCGTACAAAATCGAATGTGAATAATAAATTCAGATTATTTATTTGTAATAAAACACTTCTTTTGTATTGTGTAAATAGATTTTCTTTTAAGAAGTCAAACACACAATTGCGTACACTGGAGGCTTTAGAAATAAAGACACATTTACAATTTCTCCTCCTTAAGAAGTCAAGATGTTAAAATTAAATTATAATTTCTTTGTAACTTGAAACCAAAGAATTTTATAATAAAATTAAGTAAATCGTTTATTGCAAAGTAAACAACAAATTGGGAGGATATTAGAAACTTGTTAGCTTCTAATATTAATAATAGCGGAATTATAGACAGCGAAATATGAAAGTCTTGAATTTAACTTGTGGGAGTACAAAAATGTTCCACAAAAGACAGGGGTAGTGAAATTAATCTGAAAATCTGATTTATATCACAAAAAGTCTGATTTAAAAAAGAGTCTAAAAGCAGCAACAAACAAACATTTTAAGAAAAAGAATTTAATTTATGTAAAATTAAGAAGACCGTACGCTATTGTGAATAACATGGGGACGTTTGGACCAGCCATCAAAACATGACGTTTGTGAAATGCAGTGGAAAAGTCTTTCATTATAAAACAATAATTTGAAAAAATATAAACTACACAAAAACTATTAAATTTATTTTAAGATCATGCAAATAACAAAAATCGATGACTATGTTTTGAAAGCACTCCACAAATGCGGCAGGTTATTTGAAAATGAACACGAGCCTTGTACAATGAGATGGTGTGAATGGAACAATTGATTCTGCAATAAATATTTCCGCCACTGGGATAAGTCATCTTTTAGAATTGTTTTCCAACAATTTGAAACAGCCAAGAGATGTTGTCTTGTGCGTGTAAATAGTTTGAAGCTTTTTAGAAAAATTTGAAAAGGTTAATCGTACGCCACCACATACGGTTTCATGCATTTATTTTCCTTTATTTTCCTTTATTTTCAGCCGGTTTTAAAACACATAATTCTTTTCTTATTTTTAATTCGTTTGCAATTAATAACGTTATAAAATTGGTTTTTGTAAAATAATTTCAAAATTTCGTCAGTTTAATTTTAAATAAAGATATATATGTTTATATTCTTTTAAGTGAACTTTTAAGTTAAAATCAACGTAAACGTTTTTTTTTAATGGTTTTTAGTATAAATTATAAAATGCAAAATTAGTTTTTTTGCTTTTTTTGCCTGCGCTAAATTGAGTGCTGCCAAGTCCTCTTTAGGAAACAGCTGATGCATTAAACACAATAACGACAGCAAACTATAGACTACAACTTGTCAAAAATAGAATACATAAGCGTATATACGAATGACTATTTTTACTGTTACAGGCAACACGGCTACTGGTTATTGTCCTTGCTGTAGTCAAATTAAGTACTAAATACCATAACGACAGCAGGCTACACGAACACCGACTACAAAATTCGTTGGCTGCAATCGTCGCCTTGTAGTCAGCTACTTAATTATTTTTAGAACGACACCACCAAATCAATAACCATGAGTAGTTGTTTGTAGTAGAATTCCTTTTATAAGCCAGTGTAGCCCCTTTCATATATTTAATACTCTTAAATAGTGTTATTCCAATAAAATATATTTAAAGTTCACAATATATGACAAGAAATTATTCCATTAGCTTGGTATTATAGTTTTTAATCCTTTTTGAAGTTTGCAATAATTGAATTTATTTATGTTACACTGGCAACACTGCAGCTACTCATTGTCGCTTACCAAAATATAAATTAGTTTAATTTGACTACAACCACAAAAACAGCAGGGACAACAACCAGTAGCCGTGTTGCCGGTGGTAGTAAATATAATCATTCTCATATACATGTATTCTATTTTTGACAAGTTGTATTCTGTCGCCTGCTGTCGTTATTGTGTTTAATGCTTAATTTTGACTACAACTATGACGGTGGTCGGTAATTGAGTGGCTGTGTCGTCGCTAAAATAGTTCCCATTTCAATGCGTGTATTTTAATTTTGACCGGTTGGAGCTCGTAGCCTGCTGTCGTTATTGTGTTTAATGCCCGATAGTGTTCAAATAGTTCACTTCTGCATTTTTATTCTTAAAATATACCTGGTTTTATTCGAAATAATGAGTTTTTGAAGCATCAAATACAGAAAGCGGCTACACTGGCGTATGAAGAGAATTCTACTACGAACAACAATTCATGCTTATTAAGTGGCTGACTACGCGGCGACGATTGTAGCCAACGGCTTTTGTAGTCGGTGTTCGTGTAGCCTGCTGTGGTTACTGTGTTTAATGCTTCTACTGTTTCCTATAGAAAACTTGGCAGCACTCAATTTAGCGCAGGCAAAAATTGCGAAAAACTAATTTGGCCTTTAATAATTTCTACGAAAAACCATTTTAAAAATGCTTTTAAGTTGGTTTTAACTAAATTATTTTGTATGGTGAAACCAGGTTTTAATAAATAATTTTATCTTTAAAACCATAACGTATTAAAACCATGTCAGTGTTAACAATTTGAATTCTTTTAACTTCAGTTCTAAATGAAAAACTTTGCGGGTTGGGAGTGAAAATACGTTACTGAGCCACGAGCATAAACGGAAGTCTCATTAATGTTTTAAAAAGGACTGTCGGTTGCAAATTTTCTAAATACATTTAGAAAATTTAGTATTTCTTTATTATCAACTATTTTATTGAAACTCCTCAAACTTTTCTTTATGGTTTTGAATCAAGTAGAGTTTTTTCAGATTTATTTTGTAATAATCATAAATTTTTTGTTGGATTTTTAAATCAGGAATAGGTCTTGAAAATTAATATAGGGAAATTAAAAAATTAATTAGTTGTACTTCTTGAGAGGTTTGTTCTGAAAATACTTTGAATTTTGTGAAACTTTTTTTTAAAAATCAGGAATATATTTTCATAACAAATATTATGAATAAAAGAAATGGGTTGTTCTTAAGACCCTGTTCTGAAAGTGGGTCCATTTTTGAAGGCTTTCATGTCAACATTTTGTCTGTTGGGATAATCGCGTTATTGGAATAGTGGAATCCGCTCTACACTCTGTTAGATAACATGTTTTGTAGATTTTTTATTCAATTCACTAATAATTTATTAAATTTGAAAAATAAAAATTTGCTTATTTCGTTTAAATTTTCCATGCAGCTCAAGAGATTAAGCTGAAATCGCTATTTAGTTTACAAAGATGTCCTTCGTTATTTTTATATATTTTTGTTGCACAACACACATGCAAACTTATTCATAATCGATGACAAACATGACACAATATTCAGACAATAAATATTTCCATAGACAGCCACACAAGTGCAAAATAAATACACACACACACATTCAAACACATCATGGATATATTCCAGTGAATAGTGGCAACTGAATGGGAAAACATACAGCAGATACGGATAAATACTTTATTCAAATACTAAAACACATAAGAATACAACGCACACACACACACACAGACACACTCATACACTTATCTTAAACATGTCATAGAATTGTGTGAATATTCTTCTTGTTCTTGTTGTCTTTATTACAAGTATCGTGTTTTATATTTTCATTTAGTTTTTTCTATTTTTTTTGTTTTCCTCTTCCTTTCATTTTGACAATCATGCAGTCGGTAAAATGAGAACACAAAAAATATGAGATATTTAAGAAAAATATTTGTGAATGAAAAGTTTTATCTCAACAACAGAACATATTAAAATGGCATTTTCATAATTTTTTATGGCTCTCATTTCGGCTGATAGAAAACAAGCCAAATAATAAAATATTTGAAATCAGAAAATATATAAAAGAATTGATGAAGATAAAAAGAGAATGTAATTTACAACGGAAGAAATTTCAGTGGAGTGCAGATTGATCTGGTTTGGCGGAGTTTAAATGTATCCTTTTTTTTATTAAGAGCGGAAGTTAAATGGAAAGTAAAAAGTATTTAAAATACGAATTTGGCATTTGAGTCGGCACGACGTTTAAAGTTGTGTGCCTGCCAGGATATTTTAGATTTTTTCTCATTGAATTCAATAGCCCTGTAATTATTGAGCCCATAATAATGAAAGTTTAATGGCAGAAGGCCAGAAACTTAGAAAAAAAAGAAATGTTGCGGAAACCATTTTATAAAGACATAATTTTTGCTTTTATATTTAAAATGTTTTGAAGAGAATTTGGGCAAAGTCTACAAGGAGGAACATCACGGTGCCACTCTGGCTGATTTTTATCGAAGACGTCATTGAGAATATAATTTTGAAATTAGATTTTTATATTTGAACTTAATTTTATTTTATTTCCTAATTTTTAATTTACTACTGAAAAAGTCTTTGTAATTGTGTAGCAGTTGAGTTGGCAGACGTGCCCTGTCATGATGAAATCATTTCCCTTAACGTATGAGTGATATTTCATTACAATTATATTACGTATACGCCACCAAACCGAAAAAAGGCAACTTAAGGCCACATACTGTCGAATTCGGATAACCGGTAGCGGTTTAATTGAAAGAAAAAATAAATCGTTTAATTAAAATTAACCGTCTGTTAGCCGCTAGCGCCCACTATCATTCGATCGATTTTTATATTTTCGTTTTTTTTTTTAAATTATTATTTATTGCAGCTTGTGACACGGGCAAACTGGCATTAAATATTTTTATTAATTAAGGTAAAAAAATGTAATAAATTGTTTTATTAACATTGAATACGTTAGGCCGGACTAGCCTAAAAAAATCCTCATATATTGAAACTTTAAACTTGGCCAAAGAAGTTAAAGCAACACTTTTATTAATTAGTTTAAACCGATTTTTAAATAAAATTCTTTTAAACAAAAAACTCTAAAATTAAGACACATTTTCTATCTATAAAAGAAAAACAAAAATAAACGGTCCAATTTTGTCAAATAAATTTTATATTTTCAATTTCTTTAAAGGCGTGGTTTTATAACAGCTAGACAATTAAGGACAATTGTCGTCTGGAATGCGATCACTTATCACCAGCTGTTTAATGGAAAATGCGACAAGAAAGGCACGAGTGTGGCATTAAACACAATAACGACAGCAGGCGGCGAGCTACAACCTGTCAAATTTAGAATACACACATTGAAATGGGAATGACTATCGACGACACAGCCACATGACTACCGACCACCGTTGTAGCTGTAGCCCAAATTAAGCATTAAACACAATAACGACAGCAGGCGACAGAATACAATTTGTCAAAAATAGAATAAATGTTTGTATATGAGAATGATAATTTTTACTACTACCGGCAACACGGCTACCGGTTGTTGTCCCTGCTGTTTTAGTGGTTGTAGTCAAATTAAGCTAATTTCTATATTGGTGAGCGACAATGAGTAGCTGCAGTGTTGCCAGTGTAATATAAATAAATTCAATTATTGCAAACTGCAAAATATAATGTTTTACTATACAAAAAGGACTAAAAAACTATATTACCAAGCTAATGGAATCATTTCTTATCATATCCTGTGGACTTTAAATATATTTTATTGGAATAACACTTTTTAAGAGTATTAAATATATGAAAGCGGCTACACTGGCGTATGAAAAGAACTGTACTATAAACCACTACTCATGGCTATTGATTTGGAGGTGTCGTCTGAAAAATAATTAAGTAGCTGACTACGAGGCAACGATTGTAGCCAACGATATTTGTAGTCGGTATCGTTATTGTGTTTAATGCCATGATTAATTTGACTACAAGCACAAAAACAGCATGGACAACAACCAGTAGTCGTGATGCCTGTCATAGTAAAAATAATCATTCTCTTATACGTACATTTATACCATTTTCGACAAGTTGTAGTCTGTAGCCTGCTGTTGTTATTGTGTTTAAGACCTTAAAGTTTAATTTTTATTATAATTATTAATATTTTTATTGTGGTCACTTACGGCTATTGCAGACATACTTTTGTAATTTAAAAATTTTCTTACAAAAAGCTAATATTTGCTATTCTATTATACTGCTATTATCTTATAAGTTTATTATCTTATAAGTTTTTATATTTCATTTTATATTTTTGTATGTTATTTAAAAAAATATATGTTTAAGAAAATTACAATTAAAAACAAAGTTCGTGGTAAACTGAACTTTGCAAAACTGATGCAGAATCACGTGGATATAATTCGACTAATAATTGCCCTATTTTTTGTCCTTTTTCTCAAACGTAAAAATAATTATTAAAATTAAAGGTGCCGGGGTTTTTATAAAAATAGTTTCATTGCCAATATTTTTGCACTAGTACACGATGCTAAGCTGAGCTTAGGTTAGGTTGAAAAGAGGGGCATGAGTCATCCCAATCCTCTCAAGGATTACACCTAGGCCGCAATAGGCCTGTTGTGCGCTCTAAAGTAGGAGTCACCAATGAAGGTACGAAGGAGTGGGACCTCCCTCGTACCTTCCAAAAAAAAACCTTAGAATTTGGTTACATTAAGAACCTAGTCTCTTCAATGTATCTTCTTAAGTCCCTCCAGTCAGATCCCCTTGGAAATGCCATCTCCTGTATAATTCCCTGATTAAATGCCTGTCTTCTGAACTGGCTGAAAGCTGGACAGTGGCACAAGTAGTGCTCCAGTGTTTCGTCCTCCTCCTGACAGGCTCTGCACGTTATATCGCCAACTTAAGAAGAAAGCTTAAGAAGAAAAATCAATAGGAGTTTCTACTTTCAAATAAATATTTAATAACGCCTGTCGGTATTTAATTCACAGGAGCGGAATTGCCTTAACCACTAAAGTCGCCAACAGTTTAAAATTGGCGTCAAGCACAGATCAATTATTTTTAATTTATTTTCCAAAAGCAAAAACAACTCTTCACGCCAGAGTTTTATTATTATTGAAATTATAAATAAAACAATCTTTCATGGCTAGTGCAGATAAAACTGTTGTAATTTTAAAAATTTTCTAAAAAAAAAAACAAATATTTGCTACTGCTTTTGTGAACAAAATATCGTTATTAAAGAAATAATTATAATTATCAAGCTTTTTTATAAATATTTTTAACGTGAAAATGGACAAACGCATTTACAATTCAGACTACTTAACTGCTTCCCTTAGGGTGCTCTATTTAGTATCGACAATATATGAAATTTCTGTTACATATTTTGAAATAATAATAGTTTTTCCGTTTGCCTTTTACAGATAATCATTTATCTCCAGGACACTTAATGGTATAACAACGACACACTCTCCAGCTTTATGACACTTAAATTGATTAGAGAAAGATTAATGCGGCACAATCTGTATTCTATTCAACGTCCGTCCTCTTTGACACATGCAACTCAGCAACTCAGTCGCACATAATAATAATAGGCTGCCATTTATTATCTTGAGATAAAATGTTTTGTTTTGCAATAAGATTTCGTATATATGTATTTTAAGGATATTCAAGGATTTAAAAACAAGACACATGCAGCCAGCAATTTCATTATCTTCCATTAGCAGTTAACGCAAAATGATGTTGTGCTGCAGGACGTATTTAATGCCAGACAACAAAAACTATCACAAGATATTTTCATTTAGCCGCTGTATGAGAAAAAATAATATAAATTTTCAGTTGAATCCTTTCAAATCAAAGGATTCCCCTAGAGATAAGCGGTGATGTAGTTTTCGATTGCTTAAAAGGAATCGAGAACACTAACCGATTAAATATAAAGTTTTGGAGTTTTTCAAAACGAGTCAGTTTTGTAGAATTTTTTCGTTCAGGATATCTCACAAACGGTTAAACCGATTTTGAACCGGTTTACCTTGATGTACGTGGCTTTTAAGGCTTAAGAACTGATTAGTCTGGAGAATCGACCAGAGAACCCGTTGAAAAGTTATTCTAAATAATAAAAATCTTTTGAAATATACCGGTTCGAATCGGTTCAAATTCACAGGATAATAATTGTAAAACAATTTTTCACATGCTGATTTAGCCTGAGTTCAAATTTGGTGCATTCTATTAATAACAACTTTCACTGTGATTTGAGCAATAAAAAATTAAATTTAACTAAAATTCAATATGCGTATCGGTATGAGAATTGTTATCGCTGATATTTCTTTTTGAGTATCGTTATCGGTATCGTTACTTCTTTAGATTAAATTCGTTTAATATGAAATTTAGAAATAAAACTTTAAAACGTTGATACAAAAATATGTCTCATTTCCTCGTTGACCCAATTAATTGTTACTTTAGATTTTATTTTATTTGTTGTGTAGCACAGTGTTAACTTAATATATAACTATTAGGCCATGCTTGATGGTTAAGAAATCATTTCGATGAATTTTACTACGGCCTTAAATGTGGAAGCAACTTTATTGCAGGGTCATCATTTAACAAGTCAGCGAAAGTCCAAAATCAAACTGACACAATTTATTTTCTACGTAAGAAAAAAAAATATCCTGATATTTTACTTTAAAGTAAAAAGTATCCTGATATTTTTTACAGCAATTCAATACTGTTTGTTTAATAGTTGAAACTTAAAGGATACAGCAAAATTTAAACAATAAAGAAATATTATTTGCCATACAAAACAAGCCTACCTCCCCCCTCCCTCCCTCCCTCCCTCTGCAAAACTGCTGTGTTGCGAAAAATAAAAAAATATATGAAACACTCATCCACGAAACAATGAAAAAAATATGCTTTCAGCCATGACTTCGTTATGATTAGCAGAGCTGCGAAAAACTTTTTTGTACAAAAATATTAAAATGCATAAAAAAATTAGAAATATTTTTTGAAAAACCATAGAGTCTAATGGAAAATATATTTTCCACATATTCTTTTATATATTTTTTTTATTTTATTCGCATTTCCACTTCCCCTGTGAAAATATACACTCAACATTGAAAGAGTTAGTTTCGTTAAATATATCGTGTTGCTGCTGCTACCCAGCAAACAAAACGTTAGAGATTTGCCATACAATGTTTTTTTTCAAGAGTATGTTTTTATTATCTCATTCTACGAAAATTGAAATTATTTTATAATTAAATTAATACTTCAATTTCATTATAAACGTGCTGAGTCTTTTTTTAAATTAAAAATATTCATTTACATATTTTTGGCTATTTTCTTTGTGCAACCCACTGTGGCTGATACCGAACATCAGGTAACATGAACTGAAAATTTCTTAAAAATTCAACTTCCACTTAATTTTTACGTTATAACAGAAAGGTCTGCATTGGGACAGAATTAGGAAAATAGGTTACTTTAGATCAGTGTTGCGCACCACTACATGAACACATTTACAATGTATTTGAAGCAGCGAAACAACTGAACAGGGTTGGGAAGGTCTATACAGTCTTACTTTTTATATGCAATGAAGTTTTACGATAATTCAACACATAAACATGCATTTGTGGAGGAGAAAAACTTCTGCCTACGCTAGTTAGAAGTGGAAATATTGACTCGAAACACTTTATGACACAAAGTGACTAAATAATATGTTAAGACTAACCAGCTAACGCATGGACAAGCAACATACATGCGTTATACATTCCTGCTACTGATAATTTGTTTGTAGAAATTCAAAGAGCGCGAGAGAAACAATTTGTTGTTCACAGTATACATGTTTCAACAAGAGAATGGGCTGAGCAAGCAGAATTCCTTTTCCAATCGAGCGCGATAGGCAAATAAAAGCTTATGCAACACTGCTTTAGATTGTATTAATTACACTGTGCTACAGTAAAACAAACGCCTTCGAAATGGTTTATTAATAATTGTAATAAATAGTAGAGCGACATGTGCAGATCAATTTGACATCTCTCGAGTTTCGATTATATTTTTATAAAATATTCTTCAACTTTCTATGAATTTAAATAATTTCACAGTTGAAAACAAATTTAGATTAAGGACTAACAGGAGATTCAAGGCGCCGCGACACATAAATTATTTGCAACAGAGGACAAGAAAATATCAATTATGACCTCTCAAACATAAAAAAAATTTTTATATTAAAGTGTTTCAACTTTTGTTTTTAATTTGTGTGAAAAATTGGAAACCTGAAAAAGAGTTCGTGCTGCATCAATTGTTTGCGAATTGTGATGCAAAATGTTTGCTGCGTTAACATTTTAGTTTCACACCAGCAGATTGTGAAAAGAATTACAGCATTTAGGGGAGAAATAATAAAAAAACAAAACACTAACAAAATTCCTTAAAATAGCGAATAGAATAGATTTCATAGACATCGGCGTGAATGGCAACAGTCAATGTCATAGAATTTTCACGTTAGTTTTTTTGTCCATTTCGCTGTACTCGATTGTAAACAAAAGAAGTTAATGTCCCCTATTTTTTCAATTAACTATTTACTAATACACTTTCATAAATGCATGTTAATAAAAATAATTTGTACCGATGTGTGTTTTAAAACATTAAAAACTTATTTTAAAATGTTATTCAAGTTCAATGTTATTTCTCATTCAAGTTATTCCATGAGAAAAATTTATTAAATGTGGCCCGTTCCGCGCTTTTCTTCCTGAATATATGCAACACTGTCTGATGTGTTCTAACAGAAATCAAATATTCTCTGGCAAAAGAAGCAGTGTTGTCAACTCGCTGCTTTTCAAGAAATGTTCAAGGCTTCTTCGAGTTACTGATGCACAAAATTCTGAAGTTGGTGCTCGTTGCTTTTGAAATTTAGTTTTGGTGCTCTTTTAGACGAGACTGCGGCACTATTTTTTTTAAATAAATTAAATTTGCATGCACAAGTACTGCTTATCACACAAAATAATATCCCAAAAAGGCCGTTTACTTTTATTTCGTTCTGAAATCTCTTTTGAGTAGAATCATAAGATGAAAGAAGTGTAGCCAACTAATTACGAATTATGTTTAATGACGATGGGATTAGGCTGACTTCCGAGAGCCTCTTTTGTGTGTAATTTTCCATCGTTGGAATCCTTTTTAATTCTGTTTATTTTATCACGTTAAAAATCTTAGCCCATTAACCACTTCGGATTTGAAAGTGAAAACTATTTTCAACAACTTTTTTAATTTCTTTTTTATTTTATTTTTATTTTCAATATCTCGCATTTTTCACACAATTCTTAATAAAAGCGTGAAATCTTGAATTTTTATTGATCTACAATATTTATTTTTTTAAATAAAATTAAGCATTTCACACTAAAAGTACGACTTTTTCAGTGGTTTTAGTGCTTGATGAAATTTAAAAGGCGACAACACTGGAAAGAAGTGCTACTCATGTTTTTTTGGCAACCAGCGATAAAATAATGTATTATTTTACCCGCCAGTTTGCCAGTGGATCAGAGATCAAAGCCAATGAAAAGTAAACTTTTCCATCATAAACGTTTGATTTCAATTGAATTTGAAAGCATTGAAACTAGTCCGGCAACATCTTAAAGAAAAAGCAAGAATTCAAACGACTTTTTCAGAATATCGTACATGTGAAGGACACTACGTTTTTCCTTGCACGCTTAACAGGGGAAAAAGAGTAGAGGGGCTCACACATTCAGAGCTTCCACCACATACACAAAAGAAGACATTTTTAAAATTGCACAAACGTTTGTTGTCTCCATAAATTATATCAACATGAATAAGTTTTTCACAAATAATGTCTCGTGAAAAATGAAAACAACAGGATATCAGGGGAACAGTATTCGATATCATGGATTGTTACCGACACCTCCATCATCTGCACTAAACGGCAGGACTATTTAAAATGAAGTTTCATTAGAGCAAAACATATATTGTTTATCTTTTCTTTATTGTTAAAAAAATCGGGATGTCTAAAGGACATCCCAGTTACTTCTCTGGTGCTATCGTCAGCCGGTTTTTATGCTCTTCTATACTTGTGAGCTCCTCGAGCTAAAAATCTATTATTTTGATTTTCACATTAATCGCTTTCCAAGTGAAGGCAGGTTGCCGTACTTTCCGATGACTATGAAAGATCGACAACACCAACTGATCAGGTATATAA